>JABCKK010015856.1:0-52720 GCA_018221785.1 Calocybe gangraenosa
GTACTCATGTTTTGTTCTTAAATTGACACAAGATGCAGTCATTCCGCCTTGGGTTTTGGAGGAACTGAAAGGACAAAACAACTTCTTTTCTGTTACAAGAACCAGAGAGGAGATTTCTATCGTGGGGGAAATTCACGATGACATACCGAAAGAATTAGAATACTCGACGTGGGGGTGTATCAAGATCAAGGGTCCAATGGAACATGGTAGGGTTCCAATTTAAAGGCTGAGTCGCATTAATGTAACAAGAGCATTGCAACACTAGATCTGACTGGCATCATGTCCGACTTGGCTGTACCCTTGAAAGTTGCCAAAATACCGATATTTGCAATATCAACTTGGTAAACGCTTGAAAGTTCTGTAGAGCTGGAAATTGACCAAATCTCTAGGAATACCGACTATGTTCTCGTGCCTAAGGCTGAGGTTGTGGCAGCAGTTGGGACTTTGGCCGGGGATGGCTGGAAATTTATCTAGGTAGAGACGTGTGTATTCTAGAATCTCAAGGTAAAAAAGAACGTTGTGAACAGTACAGTATATACGTCCGAAATGTAAAAAATGCGAGCGGTAAAAATCAGTCATACACACGAGAACATTGAAGTTGTCGTTCTTCTCCGACTGCCACATTATCAAACGACCCTCTAGTATAGCCTCGGACACGGCATCAAAGGCTGAAAGCGTTCCTCCACCATGGATATTCCCTCTGGCTCGTCAAATTCCGAATCTCAAGCTCGTCAGAAGCGTGTATTGCCTTCGCGTTCCAGACGCGGTGGGCCAGGCGTCGGAAGTTGTGATGTGGACATGATGATATTAGAAACACAACGGCGAAAATGTACGTCGTTTTCGCGACATTCGTCAATCCATCCTTCGAATATTGAGAGAAAATTCTAGTCGATAACGAGCCCCTGATTCCTGCCGACACGCCTTTTCTGCTGACAACGAATCCGGCGGTAGCATCAACGTCGTCGAGCTCATATGAAATCAACATCCACGCGAATGACCGATACTTTGAACGCCCCGAAGTCCTCAAGGCATACAGAGAACAGTCAATCATTCAAACACCCGAATTTGTCAGTTTGGGTGATACACCAGCAGGACGACTTAGAGCTAGGTCCCAAGCCGGTATCACCGAGGATGTAAGTTATTGTATTCCTATCTTCTCAAAAAAAAAAAAAAAGATTCTTTGTCTAAAGATTTGAGCTAGGGCCCCTCAGAGATTTCCGATGCTGCCTACGAAAAAAGGCATCGCAAATACGAAACATTCGAGAAACGTCAACGACTCCGCGAGAAGGAAAAGCTCAAACATGAACAATACAAGTTGAAAGAGCGTATTGAGCAACTACGTGCCATGGATGCTGCAGCATTTATGAGCCTCCCCGACAACCTTTTTCCTGTCACTGTTGACCGGGTGGACGACACCGTTGAAGAAGGTAGTCCAGGGGCACCGGTAAACGGAAGCCCTGCTAACAGTGAAGGGGAAAGGCGTAGGCAGGAAATGCTGGACATCGCACATGTGTTGGAAGATCGTTATCGAGTTCTCTTGCCTCCTGAACGAACGACAAAAAAAGCGCCAGGGCACATTGCCATGGAGGCCTCGGTCGAACCGGAAGCGCCGTCTTACGTAGGAAGGGACAAGCAAATATCAGAGCCTGGAGGCTGGCCTATTGTTGAGACGGTGCGGCAAGATAACGAGAGGCTGAAGCTGAAGATAAAGTTTCCTACACGCCCTACCGATTCAACGGTCTATGTCTCGTCTCCGAGATATCCTTCACCAAAACAACTCCACAGACAGAGCTTACCACCCAGCAGAGTATCCCCTCGAAGGAACAAGACTAGAGAAGGGGACACCTCCGTCCGAGCCACCTCACCCATATCAGTCGTGGACCCCTCTTCCCCCGCTCCACCCCGGCTACAGCATCCTATGCCCATTCCTGCCACCCCTATGTCAAATCCTGAGATAGCCGTGTTAGAGCCAGGCAGCCCAGAAATAGAAGCGGTTCAGGAGGAGGAGTATCATCACATCTCTGGATCAACTGAGCAACATGAGTTTGCGTCAGCTCCAGGGCCACACAAGCGCTTCAAAAGTTCCCCTGCTCTGCTACACCTTTCGTCTCATCATGTCAGCAAAGAGTCTTCTGTCCCCCCAATCGAATCCATTTCCGACCCGCATAAACGTCGATCGCCTTCACATGCCTCGACCGTGCAGTCCTCAAAGCACTATGTTTCGTACACTGGTGCTGCCGGGAAAACCCATCGAACAGCAAGCCTCTTAATGACTTTGGCCATACGCAGTTCGGGAAATCGTGCAACCAAGGCAAAACGACATCTGTACGCTTTCGGGGGAAAACTACAGAATGAGACATTTGAAGAAACGAAAGATTTTGAGCTTCCAGGCTGGGTTTTTAAATCGAATGAGACCTCAGGACTGGACGTACCAGAATTGCAAGCCTCAGTCCAGCCTGGTGTAAGGACAATTTTCGCTGCTGGGGAGGTTCCAAGGCAACCGCCATAGTGGACCGTCCTGAAGCAATCGTTACATACTTTAATGTAGAACACTTGCGCCTCCAGTCTCACCTTTACCGTATATAATTATTGTTAACATGATACGACGACTTTAAAAGCTAATTTATGACTTTGGGATAACTTTGCCATTGTCACTAGCGACTGAAGTGATCACTGTCAGAATCTCTTCTCGTGCACCAATCGTCACATCTCTCCTCCTAGCCAAGACAAGCTGTGCATGTTTCGCTGGACCAAGATCGCGCAATCGTGTAGTGTAGTCAGTAGTCTGTGCTGCGAAGCGAACATAATCACCCCCGTGGGTTTCACGTAGCCATTGTTTCTGAACTAGCGACGAGCGTGCCGTCAAAGAAGACGGTATCTTCAAAGATGGACCGAACAGTGTGTCGAGATCAGTCAGATGAAGGTCCGGGTTCGCGAACTCGGCATATTCTTTGACGTCTCCGCCGTTTTCGATGATATCAAGTGTGATGTCGTCTTGTAACGCAGTAATATCTCCCGCGTTTTGAGGTGTTTTTCGAGGGCTCAAGACGCGTATACCGATGCTTGTTCTTTTTGATGAGTTCTTGTCACCATGTGTTGGTAAAGACATACGCCGGCCTTGCGAATTTCTTTGACCGTATGGAGACCCCCGCTGGCTGACTTTCTCTATACTCTTCGTGTTGACCGCCTGATTTCGTCTTGCCATCAACAACTTGGGATCATACGCCAATTTTTCCAAATCCACTACAGTAAACTTTCTGTGGGCCGGGCGCTCCGATTCATGGGAATGTGAGATGCCAGTATCGGGTGGTTGGCGATCGTGTTTCTTTGAATCTACTTGGCTAGAACGCTTTGTAGGTGATGTGGGTTTGGGCGTTGGCGCCTCAGCGCGTTTGTTCAGGGCAGCTAATTTGCCAGCGAATGTTGAAGGCCTGTTCTTGAGGTAACTCAGGTCAGGTTTGTATATATTTCCTCCATCTTGACCTAGTATGACATCTTTGCGTCTCTGAGCAACCTCCTCGCGCGTAGCTACCCATCATGAGTTGATTAACCGAATTGAGAGATTCAAAACTTACGAATAACAACATCATTCCAAGAACTCGCAATTCGGTTTGTGGCCTTTTTGTTGGGTGGGGGCTGGGAGTTAGCAGCAATGGTTGTGGTGAAGAGAGCTGGGGGTGTATTAGAGACAGCCCTGCTTGTGCCTCCAAGCTGAGCCAGGTTAAAAGTGTATCTTGAGGCATTTCGCATGATGCATGTCTGAGAGCCCAGGGCATACATCTGGTGAACCACGCAGTGGTAAGAGTTGACTATGTAGTGAATGCTTATAATGTCACGTGCCCCGAATTTCATCATCATTCCCCTGCAGCAGGCCTCGCGTTCTCCCCTCACAAGATGGGTCCATGGCTTGGACGACTGATTGTCAACTTTGTCCTCTGCCTCATCTGTTTTATCGCATATTCCTCTCAAATCTTTATAATATGGCCCTGGTACGGCCAAGTTCTCTCTGTCGAGCTCATCAATCTCTTGCTGCCATTCAAGTAAGACGCCCTCTACGAGTTCGCATACACCTTTGTTAAACAAAGCTCAGTCTCTTGGTGGCTATGCTACTCTGGAATTACTTTCTCTGCGTTGTAACAGACCCAGGCTCTGTGCCAGATAACTGGGTTCGTTTCTTATGATTTTGCGCCAAGAAGCGTTAATACATCTTCTCCAGAGGCCCGATACTCACTCGGATGGATACGAAGTCAAGAAATTGAGCGGTACACCACGGTACTGCAGGATGTGCGATAAATACAAGCCTCCAAGGGCTCATCATTGTCGAACTTGTGATAGGTATGCTCGACTAGACATCTAGTATGTTCAAGATCCTGATCACGTTTGAAGGTGTATTCTGCGTATGGGTCAGCTTATATTTATGTATCTCTCCTAATCCAAATCATTAATCGCCGCTCCCGGAGCGTTCACAGATCACCATTGCCCTTGGATCAACAATTGCGTAGGCCATTACACCTATGGCTATTTCCTTCGCTTCCTATTCTACGTCGATCTCGCTTGTTCATATCACCTTACCATGGTTACCGTTAGGGTGTTTTCCAGCATGGGTGGGCGGTATTGGGTATGTGGCTGTCCAAGATGTGTATCCCATAACTTGACGTCTTCCAGGACGAGCCCTCCAGCACCGAGCTCGTGTTTATAATCCTAAACTTTGTCGCCTGTGTTCCTGTTCTACTCTCGGTTGGTGCATTTAGGTGCGTTTTCAGCCCAAGGACGAGTCATTATTCATGCTTTCCTAGTATGTATCACCTGTATTGCTTGCTGGGGAATAGTACAACGATAGAAGGTTGGGAAAAAGACAAAGTAGCAACTATGGTCCGCCGAGGTAAACTCCGTGAGGTATGTAAGGCTAGCGTCAATGTAGTTTGTCGTTAATTTGCTATGCCTTTCACAGGTCAAATTCCCATACGTCTGTACAAGCCATGTCACAACACCTTGGCCCTCACTGATTCATCATTAGAACCTAGGAAGGAGAAGAAATATCGAATCTGTTCTAGGAAAAGAAATGCTCCTTTGGTGCTGGCCGACTATTACACCAGGCAACGGTTTGAAGTTTGAGCTTGCAGAAGGAGACGGTGAGTGGTTAGAACTATCCACGAGAGGAAGGACAATGTGGGAAGGGGATGAGGGGCGGAGCGTCTGAAAAGACACTTCGGGTGTTAGCATATGTCACCTATGTGCTGCTGACATCCGTAAGCACTTATGCTTTGCTGTCTTCCTGAACGCTTCCTATCTTTACCCCCTCGTACTTATGCTTTTTTGTAGACGGTTGCATATCCTGGCCACCAGAAGAGTCACCTGCATACAACCATCCAGATGACACGGTTTCTGAGTTCGTTCTTCCCTCGTCTCCCTGGACTTATGACAATGGTTCCGTGAACCCTGGCCTTGAACCGTACAATTCCCAGCGTCGACTAGCAACCAAGCGTCGGGGTAAACACACAACAGCTGGTGTTTCTGCACTACCGCCTTACCATCCGGATTACAAAGGAGAAGGGGCACTCAATTTCGAAAGCAGTGATCAAGAATCTTTGAGTGAGGACGGCATGCAGCGACCTTTTGTCAGGTCGGGCTCGGAAGGCTACGAGGTACGTCCAGCGGATCGTGACGAGATGCTTCGACGCTACCTCATGGAAATTGGGGAAGAACCCAGACGATACCATCGATACATACCAACTCCCGAAGACGAAAGCGAAAGCGAGAGTGGAGATGATCTTACACTGGCAGCAGCCATGGCAAAAAACCAATAGCATACTTTCTCAACAGTTAATTACAACGTGTAGACACATGTTTATATAATTTAACTTTTTCTTCCTTCAGGGCATACAGTGTTGTTTTTTAACCGGAAGCTTGCAATTTTGGTGTAATCTCATTAGCTCGGTGGTCAATTTCATTCGTCTTGTCCACAACTAGCTGTACTTGTTGAAAAACCTCGGCAATGAAACTGCGATTATTTTCGGAGCAAGCTTCGCGGAGTTTGTTGAACAGAGCAGTGATGTTAGACATGAGATTATCCAGAAACAACGTTTGTGCTCGCGAGACCAAGTCCTCGACGTTTATCGGTGACGCGGAAGACGATGAGACGCTGTGAAGTGATTGCAGCTGTGTCGTTAGCTCTTGGATTCTTACTTCGTCTTCTTGCTTCCACGTTTCCATTTGAGTCAAGAATTTTTGGGCCTAAATGAATGCGGGAAGTAGTTGGGAAAGGAGAGTGTGAGCTACAAGAAAAAGGAACTCACTTGAGCATTGATTTTCTCCGCACTGTCTAGTTCCGCATCAAGTTGTGTAAAAATCAAATTATTTTGATAGACCGTCTCCTTCAGGGCTACTGTTTCCTTGGCCAGTTCCTTGAGATCATCGCCAACTCGGTTCGTCTCGTCTAAGGCTTCCTTCATGGAGGCTTCGAGGGCTGCCACTTTGTCACGACGTCTGGCTTCACGTGACTCCCGTAGTACAACTACCTTGGAGTCGACATCAATGGTCAAAAGCCCATCATGAAGAATAGCAGTGATAGTATCAATACAGTCCTCCATCGAGAAAACACCAGCCTGTATTTGATCCCATATGGATTCTAATGGATCTTTCGCTTTTTGCGGCTTATTGTCGGTATCTGGAGAGTCAACTGAGGCTTCTTCAACGCTTTGGAGGGCCTGAATCCAGTTCCGCAATCCAATTGAATAAGCCAGCAGTGCTTGCCCGTTGATTTCTGTGGGCAGATTAATTGAGGGTAAGGAGACATCTGTTAAATTGGATAGACGCTTGATAGTTGCATCCAATCGTTTTCGTAGCTCGATTGCTTCTTGAACATATGTCGAGAGTTGGGCGTTTAGGAGTACTTGTGTCGCTGGTGTAGCCCGGGAGAACTGCTGAGAATTCTGTGTGCGTTTCCAGCGATCAATATTGCCCTGCACGAAATCCAGATCAATTTGAAACATGACAGCTTGCACAATGACCCTATGGTGCTGGATCAGAACGCCAGAAAAGGTAAGCGGACCAAGTCGCAAGGGTGTACCTAATTGTTATAGAATATTTTTGTGCCGTATTTAGATGCTCCGAGGTGGGATGGGCTGACTCGGGAAGGGCTGATTTGGGCGCTGGCTCGTCAGCTTCAATCGTGAGAGGTTGGACTTTTAGTGGTGCGAGGCTCGTCCTAATGTCTTCCTCCGTAAGTTGTGGAAGGATCGCGGCTGGTGATATCCTGCTAGACTTCAAACCTTCCTCGATACCCTGTCCCTTATCAGCCTGCGGCTGCAGTGGGGGGGGTATCGATATCCGAGGACGTTCCCTGCGTACTTCTGCAGTACTGACTAGTGGTTGGGGTGGCGGCGGTAGCTTGAGTTGGGAGCCCCATCCACTCGTGCTATTGCCCCAGCTAGATCCTCGGATGGACTCGCCTTCCGCGTTTGCACGCTTGTTAGCGTTCCCCGTCTCGGAACTAACCCATGATGAAGCGGCTACGTCTATACCTCCCCATCCAGTACTGCTTCCACTAGCCTCTGTTCCCCAGGTGCCCTTTCCACCACCATCCCATCCGCTAGAAGTCGTTTTTGCCCAGCTATCACCTACTTTACTAGCCCATCCATCATCTTTTTCATCGTAACTCAAGTCCTTAGCACTGTGTTCTTTACGCCCCCATCCTTTAGACGTATTTGACGAGTCAGAGTCTCGCCAGCTGTGACTTTTATCACCTTTACTACCCCAACCTCTATCACCCCAACCCATATCCTTGGCTTTCTCGAGTGTTGAACTTGGCCTTCTACGTCGATCGGATACAGCATCGTTTCTCAAAGAAGTGGAAGGCTGAGATGAGCCATCATCGTAGCCAGGAGCACCCCAGCTGACTGTGTCCCATGATGATTTGATGGAACCTGAAGCCTGAGCAGAGAACTTATCTCGTGACGGCCCCGGCCTGGAGCTAGAGGAGGGCGGTGGGGGCGCACCCCATGAGCTAGGGTGAGCACGAGTTTCCCGTGGCACAAAATCCGCTCGACCGCGTCCCGCAGTCTTTTCGCGATTTGATGAGTCAAAAAGCCAATATAATTGATGGAATCATACATATCTATTTGCACTCTCCCATTCAGGCTGGTCTGGATGGACAAACCTGCATGAACTGCCCTGTCGACATGTCTGCTTGACGCTTCCGTCGTTGTGAAAGTTCTGTATTCAAAACGGGGTCAATATATGCTTGTATAGAGCCTGAGATGGAGATAGTTTGTGCTAACCCGACAGCGTAGAGGCATGGAATGGAAGAGTGGGATATCAAGGAGGGTTGATTGATTACATATGCTACATCTAGCTTACCTAACTAATTTACAATAAAATAAAATAAACCAATTTCAAGCGTCTGCCATTCGTTGCACATAAACCTTCCATATCAGCCCACCGCTCTCTCCAACTTCGAGCACACTAGAGCCTATGCCAGGGTTGACAATCCACTTGCCCATCTCATCTTCTTGCTTCGATACAACCGTTCCGTTCACTTTCACCTGCACAGGCCCAGTCTTTTGTTTCTTCTTCAGCTTCACCGTGGCAGCTTTCATTTTTGCAGCCAGCGCTAGCTTGGTCGATCCCTTGGGCCGCCCCCTTCCCCGCGCCTTTCCCCGCTTCCGCCCATTCTTTATAGCCTCTACTTCTGCCTGCTCCTCTTCTTCCTCTTCCTCCTGCTTCAGATCTGTTTCTTCTTCCTCTTCTCCGTCACTACTGTCCTCCTCCTCTTCACCCAAAAATGTCACTTGGCTGACATGTATCTCCTTCTCACCAGGGATAAGCCTCATTGCCCAACACTTCACCCCATCCCGATAGTCGAGCATAATATTACGACCGCTAGGCTGTATCGTTAGAGAAATCGATTGAATCTGGTGTTTAGGATGTATCGGAGGCGCTGGAGAAATGGAAGTGGAGTGTGCTTGAATTGCGGGGGTTGCTGACATGACAGGAGGAGTGGACGTGGATGGTGTTGGAGCGGCGGGTGTGGGCACTGATGAGACATACGATGCTTTAGGGTAATGCGAGGACGTCGCGTTCTTATAAGATATTGGTTGCGGTGTTACCATTTGCGGTAGCTGTGTAGGCTGCGTCGTAGTTGCCGTAGTTGTAGATACAGCAGGAAGCGTTGTGGTTATCACGGCTGGTAGAGATGCTGATTGGACGGCGGGCGTCGGAGCTGATGAAACTTTCGACTGCTTGATGGCAGGGATGCGTAGAGTCTGGGATGTCGACGTTGTAGGTTGAGCTGCGGAGGCACCTGAGCTGGTGGCAAGCTGGAGAGCGGGAGAAGGCTTGATCTTGATCTTTGGTTTCGCTGTACTATATTCTGGCAGAGAGTAAGGTGCTGGCATGTCGGCCATGAGAACACGAAAATAGTCCTGTACAACCACACAACAATGAGTTTCAATGAAAACGATCCAGCACTGTATTAATGCACACCCGCAGAGTTTTAGCGTCCTCCCAAATTCCAGTATGCTCTTGATTAAAGGTCATAGCATTAGCGAATACGAGTTCGACGTCCGCTGCAAATTCACTAGCACTGTGATACTCCTTGCGTTTGATGTGTTTCTGAGACATACTTAGTACATCACACCAGGTGGGGGAATGCGGGCAAAAGTCTCACAAAAATGTTTTCAATGCACTGTGGCCGTTTGATAGTCCTGTAATATATAGCCCAGTCTTTTTTGGAAGGCAGCTCCATGAATTCCCTGGAAAGGACACGCCCTCTGTAGACCCCACGAAAACTGTCATTGAAGGTACATCTGAAAAAAGAGTAGAACTTGCAGATCATCTGATTTATCGACCACCTTCTGTAATCGGGACTTGATAAGGCGATTGAGGTTGGGCGCTTTGGATTTACCCTTCCCTTCATTATCCGCATTTTCGCCATTCTCCTCGGGAGGCATTAATTTCTGGTATGTCTTGTTGACAAGTTTCTGAGATACAGGTTCGTTCAGATAAGAAAGAAAAGATGACGAAAATGGTATGTCAAACACACCAACAGCTCCTTGGCATCCTTCCAGATTTCACTCTCTTTCATATTATACTGCTTGGCGTTATTAAAACACAGTTCGAAATCCTGCTTGACAGCATTGGTTGTTGGATATGCTCCGTTTCCAATTTTTTTCTTGATGTCGTCGAGTGCAACAGGCTCTTGGATGAGTTGATAATAGTCCGGGTATAAACGCTTCGAAGGCTTGCGCAGAAAGTCCAGAGACAGAACCCTACCACTGTCGTTACAAAATACGCCAAATATGTGATCAGAATTTGAACGGTGAATCAGAGAGGCAGAGACAGAGACAGAGGGAGAGAGGAAGCGAAAGGAAAACAAAGCGAATCAAGCTACGCACTCTTTGTTGACCGCATCCCTCACGGTTTGCCACAGTTTGAGTCCGAGCTCACGCACGTCTTCTTTATCCACAACCTCGTCTTCCTCATCACCGTCTACATCCATCTCAAATAGACCCGCGTTCTTGACGTCGTTATCAGAGGACGTGCCCATTGTTTCCCTGCGCCGTTTAGTCCGAGGGCCCTCCATTTCATTTCCACCATTCAATTGCCCAAGTTCCCTCTTTGACATACGCTCTCAGAATATGACAGTAAAGCTTGGGAGGAAGAGGTAAAAATGCGGAGGCACCAGGAAAAAGCACTAAGGATATGCACAATTTTCAGGGGGGACTGGGCCTGGTATAGTCTATGATGTGGAACGCCTGCAGTCACGTGCATCCACCGCGTCAACCAATTTCTAATCCTGAGCCAAGGTTGCAAGCCCCCACCCCTACGGTACTCAGCCAGGCGTCTCGCCTTTTACTTGGAATATTGCTATCTTGAGCAACTGTATGTAGCCCTTTGATGCGCGTGAATGGCCTCTCAGACGACCATCATATGGCGTTACGTTCAACTGACGCGTCTTAGTTCGAGTAAGAACACTTCATCAGCACAGCTGCACCTCCAAGGCTCCAAGCTGTTGTAGCATATGCTAATAAAACAGCGCCATACGGAGAGGTACCGGATCATCGACTGCGAACCCGACTTCCTTCGACAATCGATCATTATATGTTCACTAACTTCGTCAGATACAAATCGCTCATTCTCAAGACACATATGACTGTAGACGAGTTTGAATCAATTGATGGTAAAGTCAATGAAGTACCACATAGTTGTGGCCACGACGAAACAGACTTATGGATCAGAGGCGGTATGGGATCCCGTCGAACTACACACTAGGATAACTGTAATTGTCGACAATCTTCCTTACCAGACCCACCTTAGCCATGTCCGTCATCCACAATCCCCATTCCCCGTATGGACTACTTACTCCCATACCCATCGCATTACGTCTAAAGACCATCCCACTCTCAATCCACTCACCCCCACTAAGATGAATTTCCCTTAAACCAACACCCAGTAGCCCATCTAAGATTGACCCAACTGTCTTTCCATTGATCCCACTTCCAGGAACAAGCGTCAATCCCCATGGCTCGCCTTCGATCAACTCCTCTGTCGATTTGAACAAGGCTTCGAGTTTGGATAATGCCTCCAGCGCAGTCTGACCTTGTCCACTTTTCACAACTTGTCATAATCATAGGTAACCACGAGTCATTGCTATGGATTTACCTCGTTAGAATTCTTGATATCCCGCCAATGCTCTCGATATCACGAAGTGCTGCGATGCGTTTACTTCAGATCTTGTTTGGTCCTTACCACAAAATTATAGCTCACCTTCATCAGCGTTTGGCGTCATATCAAATGCTCGATGGAAACAAACTAATGTCGAGTATGAGATCAAGATGTTGCGCTTCAAACAGTCCCTTACCTTCCAATGGCAAAGCCTCATCTACGATCCTACACCACAAAGTAAGCCAATATCAACGGGAGTGCAACATTACCGACTGTTTCATACGGTCGACATCAACTTTGCCACTCTTGTCTAGGGTGCCTGCAACGATTCCTCGTACAGCAAACTGTTTAAATATACGAATGTCTTCCAACATGACGTCTAACTCATGATCGGAGTACAAAAAGTCTCCTACCCGAGGCCGAACCATCACCTAGATAACAAGAACACCGTTCGAGTAGAACGACCTTCACGTCACCCAAAGATAGCAGACCATAATAGGGACATTGCCAACTGCTTTTTGAACAGCTTTTAATAGACCAAGACTCGGTGTTGTCCCGCCACCGAGACCCAGGTTTGCACAGAGCTCGAGTCTATCAGCGCCGGCGGAAACAGCACTGATAAATACCCTTGTAATCACTTTTCGCGATGATGAGGTGCTTGTACCAACTTTATAGCAGACTGGACAGAGTCGACACAGACTTCGATGAGAATCGATGAAACGATTGGAGCCATAAATTTGTGAACAGGACAGGAAAGAGTTAAGTAGTATCGCGGTCACGTGTTATAGCATGTTCCTCGACCATGACGTAACAACTGTAACCTATTCGAAGGCTCAAGCTCGTCCATCGGTACTCAGATGACGGATAGCTGACATCATGGACCAACAGCCCCAATCATATATATAAGGAACAGCCCATAATCACATCTCTTCTTTAGATACAATGTCTTCCCAAGATATCATTACCGCATACTCAGTCGCTGTACCAGACAAGCAGAAGCAGAACCTCCCGGGACTTGACAAGCACATCTCCCGTTGGTGCAGTGAATTTATTGCATCCATCTTTACAACTTACCCGCATACATTCAGCTGGTATGGAATATACTAAGCAAGAGATATGGAACGATAAAGGACAACCAAGTCTCATGGAGTACAAAGGAAGTGGAAAGTAAGCTTCTAGATTTGTACGGTGTCGCTCAATAATCATGCCATTTATCTCGGTCTCTACAGATTAACAGGAAAGACGGCCATTATTACTGGTGGAGATAGCGGAATCGGTCGTTCAGCCGCTATCCTTTTTGCTCGTGAAGGGTGCACAGGTATCACAATCAGCTATCTTCCGGAGGAACAGGAAGATGCCGAGTCCGCAAAACACATCATCGAACAAGAGGGCGCGCACGTCAATCTCGTCCCAGGAGATCTTATGGCCGAGCAGATGTGCCAGGATCTCGTCGAGAGTCACCTTGGCAAATTCGGAAAGCTCAACATTCTAGTCAACAACGCTTCTAAACAAATGTATATTTTGTGTGCCTCGCGAAAGACTTTGAATGCTGATTATCTCTCTTGAAGCATATGCAAAAATTTTGAGGATATCGACCTCACGAACGTCGAAAGCACTTTCCGTTCAAACATTTTACAGATGTTTGCCGTAACCAAATTTGCACTCCCATACCTCCAGCGTGGGTCCAGCATTATCAACACAGCTTCTGTCACTGCTTACAAGGGCTCTGCTGGCCTTGGTAGATATAAAGCCACCCTTTGTCATACTTTTATCGAAACTGAAGACACACTCCGTCTCCAGCCGATTACAGCGCAACAAAAGGTGCAATTGTCACTTTCACGCGATCCTTGGCTGTCCAGCTAGCTCCCCGGGGTATCCGCGTGAATGCCGTCGCCCCTGGACCCGTCATCACAGCCCTCCAAGCTGCATCTCGTGAACCCGATGATATGGAGGGCTTGGGCATTGGTCTACCACTCCATGGTCGTGCCGGCCAGCCTGCTGAGCTGGGACCCGCATACGTCTTTTTGGCCTCAAGCGACTCTAATATCATGACAGGCCAAGTGATACATATCAACAGTAAGGCCTTCTCTTAATGACTGCGCTCTTCGAAACGTCTAAATTCAATCGTTCTGATAGGCGGACAGCATATTGGAGCCTCTTAAATGGAGCGGAGGTAAAATTTGAATGTCATTAGTGGTGATATGTGCATTGTGCAAGCAAGCGTTATCTCCTATGTTTGTTGCAGAGTATGTAAATCTTCGGGGTCAGTTTTCTTTAGGAGTTGCACGGCACACACCCACGCATTCACAGCGAAAAGCTCAGCCAAAGCCAAGTAGAAAAATTCACCATGTTCACAAATACTATAGCCACAGTAACAGAGGTTGCACGTCCAACTCCAAAACAATCTAGCTTTCATACATGATACATACATAACTAACGACAGCAACGATTAGGTGGAGCGTTTCGCAAGAGCCTCATAGAACCTTACTATCCTTTTGACATCTGGACAGATGGCAAGCCGCACCCTTTCTCCGTCACCAACGATGCCATGCCCCCTGTCTTCACACCAAACGCCAAAGCCCACCCCGTTATGACCCTGTGGGGTATAAAAACCCATCTTCACTAATCTTGAGAGTCGGTCCTTCTGAATGGACCATTTCAGTTGGTGTATGGCAGGTAACAGCATCCGCGAGATGGTGTATGAAGCTGACTCGACGTCAGGCAGGACATGGGAGATAGAGTCTAGGAAACTATCACGAGCTGAACGCCGCCGTAGCTGAGTCGAGACCACATCGCTAGCATGCCTGCGAGAAAGGCGCAGCCCGGTCTCATATTGAACGACGGACTGCGGTTGTAAATGGAAAAAAGAGGCCCTATTGTTGAGAAGCTCTAGACAGGCAAGGATCAACACTTACGTTGCGGTTGTAAAAGTAAGTTCCCATCCGCCATCTTCTCTCGATCCCAAAGCCACGCATGACACCACGATGAATCAGATCCCCAACAGTAGGGCGCAGGGCGATGCCATGAGGGCCTACGCCAAATAACGAGTGTTTGATTCGAGATGGTGTAACTATCCTGACTCGATTTTTGTGCAAGATTGGATCCTCCGCGAGATCCGCTAGTGTAGGCGACACTTGCGACAACGCAGCAAGGTCAGGAAGGTCGAGATAAGAAACTATAGTTGGTAACTATGGGTGCAACTACAAGCCATAACATAGGCTATAAAAAAGACGCACATATATGCAGCAAAACTTCGGGAGGAATGATGAGAATAAACGAAGGTTGGTCCGAGGTCATGATGGTTGAACGATAAGTTTGGGCATTGTACCATGCTGAGTTGTTGCCGCAGCGACCATCTCACCATGCTGAATTTGGACGAACACCTATACTATATGGTCACGTGCTAAACTTACTTATCTTATCTTGACTTGCTAATAATTTTGTCTAAACTACCATATTGTTAATGGGAACTATGCATATGTGTGTAGAAAGGGTATCAGAGCCACCCCAAGTGCTAACAAAAATATGTGCTGTTATAAAGTCCAGTGGAATAATTGAACGCCTGAAAGGTATGAAAACGTTACGGTGATACAAGTATCTATGCAAAAAATGCTTGAAGGAGAAAAACAAATGGAGCGCTCTGTTTCTTTTGGTTTTGTATGTACAGATGCCAATGGGGCTGGATTTATGCGTGCGGATAACTTCGTTCCAAAAGAAAGTGGGTGACTAATGCAGTTGAAAGCAAGAAAAAGACGTGCAAGGAGCCGTTTGTATATTCACATCGTTGAGGTCGATTTCTCCACGTCGACTCTGATTCCTCGGATACCAGATTCATCAACGCTTGGCCGACTCGACTCCCCTCTGAATCCCACCTCAAGAGGTTGATAAGCTGGCGCCGGAGTCTCTCCGTGACCTTCGCTTTCTTGGATTGGTTCTCCATCTTCTCCGCCTACAGCAGTGCTGAGACTTCCAATATTCATGCTCATCCCAAAGTACTGTTCAATGACACCCGTCTCGGCGACATCCTGCTCGAAATACATGTCCATGTCAGGATGGATACTTCCCAGGGTGCTAAGTACGACATTAGAGCTTGCGTTATTCATGCCGCGACGGTACCCTCCTGATACACTTTTGTTACGGTGTGGCGGGGTGAATGGAGAACACTGCTGTTGAGTCACAGATTTGGTGGTAAACGCCGTAATTCCAGTGCCCTCAGAATGTGAGACGGTTTCGGATCCGCGTTCACGAAGATCGAGAATCTGGTAAAATATACTGTGAGTACACGCATAGACAACGCTACGAATATATGTTTTGTACCAATCGGCAGGCAAGAACTGGGCCCATCATTACACTCAGTGGGATATTAATGGCAGATATAACTTGACGAGGCCTGTTGTTCAATTTAGTATGCAGTACAGCTAGAACTGAGGTGAACTTGCTGAAGATAGAATATCCCATTAATCTAGGAAGGCGGTTACTCAATCATCCTGAACACATGATATGGTGCATACCAAGTTGGCAATAGAAATCAAGATGTAATAGAATATGCCTGATGACCAGCGGGTCAAACCACAACTGTGCTATAGTTCATCAAGGGATCTGACCTTCACGGAGAAAAGTCTGTATCAGCCGACTGTTCGGCCCACCGTTGTACCGGCGAATTGTGAAAGCCTTCCAAATCGTCATAGCGGTTACCAGTGTGTCAAACAAAAGTGGGGCGATCTGTCAAATCGTTAGCGGTTGCATTGATAAGAGGCTCAATGATACAGACAAAGAAGCCTAGAAGACTAGATCAGCTGGGGCCTGCTGCGAAAAGAGTAGAGGAAGGCGCACCGAGAAGATGAGCGTTGTGAGGCTTCGATCTCGGCAAGCAGGGTCCTTTATCCTGGAAACAAGTCTGAGCCGTGATCAACCAAAGGAAATTAAAAACTTGCAAAGGGAGGTTTGGCGAATGGCAATACTAGTAATGCCACGGATATTAGTGCAAAGCAGCAGGCGCCATACAAAATTTTATTACATAGCATCTGGGTTGTGTCAACGTATAGTTGATATGCGATGACTCCAGAAAGGGCAGATAACAGAAAAAGTAGTATATATGTGTTCCTGTTGAAGAACGCATATGTGCGGATAAGAAGAACCGCTGATGTATGCGTACAAAATGAGTAAGGCAAACGGATTAGAGAGTGTAAGCAAACATTGAGATCCAACTTGGTTCCACATAGCAAGAGCGACAGGAATCTATCAAGACTTAGTCTGTGCCCACCAAAAGAGCGGAAACAACAGACCCTGTATATCTTCAGACATGTCTCTAACGAATGGTCTACAACAAAGCAGTATAAAAGATATGGGACAACGGCTATGACCCAGTAGCTGGTCAAATGCAGATTAATCAGTGAAAACATGCGATCGTTGCGTTGAATCAACTCGCCGGCAGAAGAGGTATGCTATTTTGACGGGAGTCCAGTGTGTTCTCCAAACCTAGAGTGTATCGTTAAAAAGGTGTGTAGTATTACTCAAGTTGAAGGTTTGTAAATCACAAAGTGATATTCTCTAGGCAGACTGATTATCCAGTCCCAGACTACCACGGCATCTATAGAAAAGAACAGGCTTTAGACAAGGGAAGGGCGATAGGAAGGCGAACTTCATACACATGGCTGGCAAAGCCTCGGATGAGCAACGTTAGACAAAGAGTGCGGGTTCAATAGACCTACCACAAAAGTATACTTGAGTGACATAGATGAAATGCTCCGCGGTTGCTGGAGTATCGACTGAGACCATTGAGGCAGGAGGGGGGGGGAAGGAGAAGAGAGAGAGAGGGGGATACGTGGTGGTTGAAAAATAAGAAAGCCACGATGCTAGGTCATTTGTCGATCGGTGAAGGAAGTGCGGGTTGTCCAATTTGGGAGATGCCTAGTCCCAAGGATGGCTACTTAACAACGCATCGTGGCTTCTACTAATCTTTTACCGATCTCGCTCGTACAAAGAAGTTAGTATGCTCATATTACACGTAAAGACATGTCAAGCCAGCCTTTTAGACGTGTACTAGCCGGGTTATGCAGAATCCAGTATCGAATGCGATCAAGATTCTTCGTTTAAATCAGGTAAGTGGCTGGTTTGTTCATGTTTGTTTCGACGCTTCACAAGGTTGTCCCGCCACCGCGCGATGTCGTCTTCGTCAAGTGTGCAACACATCCGCTTGCGCCGACCAGAAACAAAGTTACCAGAAACAAGGCCAGTCAGGCATGCTGGAATTCTACAGGATCAGCTCCGAAGGTTTGTTCTACACTTCTTTTGCAGATGCTGTTTAGTCATTCACTCCATAGGGCACAACGTCGCCCATGGACCCCCAGCTTCTCACTCGCAATACGCATCCTCATGCTCATAAGAATAGCAGGTGCAATGTATTCAAACATAGATGACTGTGATGAAGGTAACCATTCAACCCACGCCAGGCTTTAACACTTAATCCACCTCAGTATTCAACTTTTGGGAGCCTTTGCATTTCCTGGATCGTGGCTATGGTTTCCAGACTTGGGAGGTTTCTCCCCAATACTCAATTCGCAGTTGGGCGTATATCCTCTTACACTTACCCCCGACTCGTGTCACAGCCCTGCTCGGTGTCGAGAAGGTCAGGCCTTTGAAAGACTTGGCTCAATTCTGTGAGCTTATCGTATCTTCAACAAGCGTCCAGCATTTTTTGCTGTTAGGTTCTTTCTCTCAGCCCTGTGCGTTCTCGCAGAAGCCAAGTTCTATAGAGCAGTAGTCGAAAAAATCAACGAAAGAGTCGGCCGTTACCTTTTCTTCATGCTTCTTTTCAGTGCCGGGATGTGGAACGCCTCTGCAGGTATGCCAAACCACCATCATCGGTGCCGTTAGCAACTCACACCTCCTATTAGCCTTTCTTCCATCCTCGTTTGCGATGTATATGACTATGTTTGCGTTCTCTCATGCCATGGACCCGCCGACCGTTGGCAATTCCCGTAGAACTTTGCTTGCCACTTTGGCTTTCGCTGCAGGCGCAATTGTTGGATGGCCTTTCGCTTTAGCGTTAGCCATTCCCTTCGTAGCTGAAGAATTGTTTGTCTTTGGAAAAGACCATGTCCCCCCAAACATGTATCAATCTTGGATATTCGGGAGATGGAGACGCATTATTGCCTCAGGATTCGGGGCATTGCTTATATTGGTACATTCTCTTTCTCTTCCTCCCGCGTCTTACTCAGCTTCCTCTCTAGATACCTGTCATCGGTATCGACACCATTGCATATGGCAAATTTACCATAGTGCCTTGGAATATTGTTCGATACAACGTCTTTGGCGGTTCGGAGCGAGGCCCCGAACTCTACGGAACATCACCATGGAATTACTATTTGCTTAACCTTGTTCTCAACTTCAACATTCTCGTTCCCCTGTCCCTTATGGCACTTCCAGCTCTCGTGGTGACCGTTTACGTGGATGCTAAGCGCCTTGGGATCGTCAAACCGTCTTCGTATGAAAGCTCACCATCTGTCACTCTGGCAATTCGTTTGTCACCGTTCTATCTTTGGTTGGGTATTTTAACACTTCAACCGCACAAAGAGGAACGCTTCATGTTTCCTGCTTACCCTCTACTCTGCTTCAATGCAGCCGTGACTTTGTACCTCATGCGTGGTTGGCAAGAGGTACTATTCATCAAACTCACTAAATCGCCTTATCGAGTAAGTTTTTCATCACTGATCAATCAATGCTTATCACGTGAGATGTCCTAGGCGTCCCAATCCTTGATGTTTACTCGCTTCACCCTATCAGTCGTTGCTGCCACATCCTTACTCTCTTTTTCCCGCATCATGGCGCTTTGGAACTATTACCATGCTCCGATGACCATTGCTTGGGCTTTTGAAACGAAGGAAATCCCGCGTCTTCTTAACACGACTGGCCTTGTTCCTTCATATTCTGACACCCCTGAGGATGAGCGGCCACGCATCGACTTAACACCTATCAAACATTTTAACTTGACGCTCTGTGTAGCGAAAGAGTGGCACCGCTTTCCAGGAAGCTATCTAATTCCTACTGATGTCTCTGTGGATTTCGTCAAGAGCGAGTTTAATGGGCTTCTCCCTGGCCATTTTGAGGACGTCTCCTCCGAAAAACAGCCGTCCTCCAGTTGGTGGTTACGCCCAGGGACAAGTCACGTTCCCCAAGGCCAAAACGATTTAAACAGGGAAGAGCAATCACGTTATGTGAGTTTATATTTCTCGTTCGCTTCTCCAGTCGCCTGACCCACATGATTCGAGGTATCCATAACAACTTGCGATTATCTTATTGACCTCGACTTCCCACTACATCCCATGGAGTCTGCTCTTGAGCCTCGGTATGCTGTTGACGGGCGTACATGGGATCGCGTCCTTTGCAAACCATTCATCGATGTCAGACACTCACGACTCCTGACACGTGCTTTTTGGGTTCCAGGAGACGCGTGGCAAAATAGCAATGAGTTTGGTGACTATTGCTTACTCAGGAACAGAGGTCTTGTGAGCCAAAAGGAGTCAGATATCAAGCTACGGGTAACCCGAGGAGACATCGTAAAATAGTCAAAGAATAACAAATGACTGGTACCACCTGGCAGACAAACACCTGAATCTTTACGTCGGGAAGGAGGAGAAGTATCTAGAGCTCATGTGGCTTATTTGACCACGGCCTAGCGTTCTGCCTACATTAATTAAGTATGTACATCTATACTTTTAAATCATGGGCCTCAACTGGCACACACGCCTTAAACAAGTGTCAACAACGCCACTCTCCCATGTCCAGCACTGAAGCACTCACGCCGTCCAACCACTCGAAAGACCATGGTCCCCTGCCTGTGGATCTTATTGCCCTGTCGAGTTTGACCCCTCCATCACCAATCTTAAGCCCAGTAGGACTGGACGCTTCCTGGTCCTGGTCGGATATACCAATAGAATTCGAGCTAGAAAGAGAAAACGAAGGCTCTGAACAGCTCTTGTCCCCGCCCAATGCGGATCTTTCCAACTATGCAACCGTGAAGTCTGTTATACTCTCTAGCGCTAGTACCACCACTGTAGGCACTTTTGGACCCACACAAAAAAGACATGCCAATCGACATAGTGGATCCTGGTCACCTGTGTCGCAACACTTTGAGGATACACTCATTCCAAAGGTGTCAACGGATGCCATTTTTGATACGTCGAGCTCGTCCTCTTGGCAAAGTGCACTACATTCCCCTAGCAAAAAATACTGTTGTCAAACAGCTGACGGGTTAGACGGAGTCGCCGTATGCTCCTTTTCTGTGTAACTATGTTCTTCAGCCTATAATAAAATGAACATCCTTTAGGACAACGCGGGGCCTTACTCACCTCTATATAGTGTACGTTCTCTCAAGAAAGCACAAGCCAAGTCAATCCAAACACCAGCTAGTGTCTTTACATTGTCTCTCAAGCAGAATGGGCCATGTCAGACCACTTCAGAGCTTGATACCACACGGGGATCAGACGTTCTTCCAGCAGATTCAAATAGCCGGCAACAGACCTCAACAATCGCGCTTGCATCTCTAGAAAACAGGTGCCTCTCAGCGCCCTCTTCGCCTCAAAGCTTTCGGATACCTGTAACTCTGCTAGCTTCTGAACCACCATACGGTCTCCCTAAACATCTCGAGTGGCTTGAGCGGACTACCGTAGAGCTCCTCATAGACCAGGAGGGCTTCCGAGCAGTCCTGGCCCGTTTCAAATACATGAAAAATCTTAGACCAGAATCTCGCTTTGGCAATTCTGAATTTGGATTGGTTCAATTCAGACCCGTTCATAGACAAGCATTTCTGTTTCATTATGCACCACTTGACGCCCTTCCTGTTCTCCGACGGGTCACGATCAACGGAGAAGAATCTCAAGACTACATCTCAAGACAAGCATCTCTAGGTCTGAAAGTGAATGGCGCCTACTTTGTATCTGGGAATGAACCCTTATCTTTCCCTGTGCCGAATTACTCTGGCAGAATCGAGAACCTTGAGCTACAATGGCGATTCGAGTATGCAGTAGATGATAAAGGAGTGGTACGGTCTAATAAGAAGAGCATTGGCGGGGAAAAGATCCTGACGCCTCTAGCGTTCTCCTGCTCACCTCACTTACTTCATCCGCTACAGGGTAAGAGAGTACGACTTATGCATGTCGTAAAAAAGAGCGTTACAACCAAACTCAATGCCCAAAGAATGAAACTGCCCGGCCTTCATACTCCAGCTATTTACTCTCAGCTTAAAGATGGGCAAAGCGTTATGCAACCTACGTTCACTCGATTCCAAGAGGAGAAAAAACGAGGTTGGGATTTGCGGAAAGGTGCTGCTACTCAGTGGACAATAGAAAATTATGTTGATGAAATAGCTGATCGAGAACCAGCACGTCCCTTGTCCCCTGCCATCGTGCCAGTTGATCAAATTTGCAGCATGCGGCCACCTCGCAGGCGCCGAGCTTCGTCCGCTGGAGAGCTCAGCTGTCCAAGGTCAAAAGCCTCTACACCCTTCATTGGCTCTTCATCTTCTGCGGACGCTCCGTTCCGCAACAATATCATTCCTCCATCTCATCTTATCTCGCTGATGAAGGTAGAAAATGATCAAAGCAACGAGATCCAACCTACACCGACCGTTCCGACCAGCTCTACGGACACCCATTTTTTTACAGCCTTGTCACCTAGCCCACGGCGTTATCAAACGGGTATCGCTTGAACAGTAAACAGGAAGGACAAGCGATTTTTGTAGAGTAGGAATTCTTTATTGTACCATGTTCAGACATTATTCATAGCCTAATGGGAAGTCGAAGAGCCACATAAATTTGGTAGCGATAGAAAAGATAACTTTTTGAAAGATGACTATCTATGCGCCAAATCCATAGAGTGTGCGGCCAGAACGTTTCAAAGCATAAACAACATCGAGAGCAGTGACGGTTTTTCTAAAGAGTAATTGGTCTCGAAACAGATCACAAGAAAGCAGCAATTGAACGCACCGTTTAGCATGTTCAGTATAAGTGACGGAATCGCGAATGACATTCTCGAGAAAAATCTTAAGAACGCCACGAGTTTCTTCATAGATTAAACCTGAGATACGCTTCACACCTCCACGACGGGCAAGACGACGGATAGCCTGAATGTCATTAGAAAAAACTAAATCTACTCATATTGATTGAAAAAGGCTAACAGGTTTGGTGATACCCTGAATGTTGTCCCGGAGGATCTTCCTGTGTCTTTTGGCTCCACCTTTTCCGAGTCCCTAAGGTGCAATAGTAAGAGCGGTGGCCTATGGTAATTGTGGAAGTGGAGACGTACTTTTCCGCCCTTTCCGCGTCCAGACATCTTGCAAGAATTATGGTCTTCGGTTGATTTACAGTGAAAGAGTTGAAGTACTATGTGGTCTCGGTTTTAGTTGACATGTGACTTTACACTGGACCACTTGCTGTCTCACGCTTTTGGTAACAAAGCCGTGTAACTCTCCTCAATGTCTATAACACATATTACTTCAGTTTCGGAATTGGACGGTGTTTTATCTAAATCCAAAAACAAACTCTCAGTAAGATGCTGCCTCTAAGATCCCTTACAACTTCCTACTTAACCAGGATGATACAGGTCATCGACTTTCATGCAACTTGGTAAATAACACCACGGCGTGTACATCTTTAGACATTTGAATTTACGGCTATTATCGCTTCATAGGTGTGGTCCGTGTCACGCGATTGCCCCAATATATGAAGCGCTTTCAAAGCAATATAAGGGCGTCAACTTCCTCAAATGTGATGTAGATATTGGCAAGGATGTGGCAAGCCGTTATGCGGTCTCTGCTATGTGAGATTCTGTTGTTCCTTTCTGTACAATCTTCTTAACTTTGACTGTAGGCCGACATTCATATTTATCCTGGAAGGAGAGAAGGTGGATCAAGTACGAGGTGCCAATAAAGCGTGAGTCTACTCAACCTTTGTTATGATTGGATTTCCAAACAAACTCGTTATGGTGCTCAGCGCGCTTGAGAATGCTCTTCGCAAACACTCCACAGCGTCATCTTCGAGCGCTTTCAGCGGAAAAGGCCAAACGCTTGGTGGTGGCCCCGCACCCATCGATAAAGCTGACATACAAAACACTCTCAACCAGGCCACAGGAAAGATCACCAACCTTGACCCACAAGTAAAGATTCTTTTGGGCTTGTTGGGGGCTTACTTTCTTTTCTGGTACCTTGGTTAAACAGCCTTTCTGTTGGAACATCACCATGCATGCTTTGATACCGCTTATTTAGCTATATACACATTGGGCTTCGTTGTTACAAAGATATACATACTTGCAATTTACACATGAACTTAGTCCTGTTATGGTGACAGTCATAGGATTAGTTAGGAATCACTTGTATCGATGAACACTAGAGCATGGCCTACATTACGTTATACTGCCAGCCTGCCTTTATGTTGCCTAAGTAGTCAAGAATTCTGGCAGCCTGACAGTCTAACATAATGACTCCAACCCTCACTTACTACACACCCCAACCCATCCTAGCAAAGGCTTGGCGAGCCGCTTCCTCCTTGGCGCGTTTTTGACTTTTTCCAGTACCAGAACCTTGTTCCACCCCGTTCACTTGAAAAGATAGAATTCAGCGGTGCTCATGCTCAAAAGGATAGAAACCGACTAATGCATTTCACGGTCCAGAGTGGTAGGTGTGGTGGACCTTGTGATTCTGCGGAGTAAGTCACCATAACCCCTTGCTGGGCAGCTACTTGATTAACAACCGCCAGGGAAATCAGATTAGAAGCCGCCATATTACTATTAGAAGGAAGGGGAGGCGGGGAACTAGAAGGTGGAGCGGGGGAACTAGGCCACGGCGGCTGTCCGTTGGACATATTGACGGGAGGAAATGGGACATATTGCATGGTAGGTTCGGATTCTGGGTCTATTAATCGACCGATCCAGTCTTGAATGATCGCCATTCCATTCCGAATCTGTAAAGCTCCAACATAGGTATTGAAAAATTGGCGAAGTTCCTGTTGCTTTATTTGGTACAAATGTATGGTTCCAAATGTAAAAGACGGTACCTGTGGGGAATCGATCTGATCTCTGGCGCCAGGCGCAAGACGAAGTTTTTGTTGTAGTCCATATTGACTTGCCCAACTCATGACATTTTCGTCGGAAAGTGCACGGTCTCTTTCGGCCTAGAGGTGTAGGTTTGAGTCCCCTGAAATTTGACCGTGTTTGAAACAGGCGTACAGCTATTTTCTCAGCCGTAAGCAAAGGCTTCTTAGTGTAGTAATGATAGGTTACGGCCAGGTTGAGTATATGGGTACCGAGCTCTGCGAGGCGCTCTGTGTCGCCATAATCGTCGTTCATGGGGTCATCGCCAGCACCTCTGAGCGATCTATGCGTATATACATCAAGAACCAAATCCACGTCACCTTCGATCTTGGGCAGTGGTGGAAGTGACTGCATCATGGGAAGAAATCAATGCATCTGAGAACAAACCATGGGGTTACTTATATACGAGAAAACCACGTTGTCACAAGGGATCAACGTCAACAAATAATAACGATCACGTGAAACACTTTTCAAGGTTGAGTGCGTGTGTGACGCTATGCTTGGCACAAGTACCAGTCGGTTCTCCTCATTATTCAGAACGCAGTGTATGCGCCTTCTGTAAACTCATGCCAACTACTGCCACAAAACAAACGCTCGCTACGCATAACTCACGGTCGTCATTGCCATTGATCCCCGAAAAGTATCTCGACGTACCCTCACAACGCTTATACTACCTTAGCTTAGGGCTCCTGCTCCAGGTGACTGACCTGCGAATTCAATCTACAGTCCTCTTGAGCTCAAAACATATCACAGGCTATCAAACTAGTTGACTTTTCGTTAGACTATGTTTATGGGAGCGAAAGTCTTGTGAACTGCAAAAAATGGCTGATCGTCGATTTCGCATATTGTGCAATCCTCACTCAACTTCGCATTCCTCGCCTCACATACAGCAAGGCGGTAGTTCTCCTTCAGATCGCAATATTTTGGTTTTTTGACGGCCTGATGTTTGGGGGAATCAGTTTGAACTTGTCATCGAGCTATTCGTCTCACTTGGGTATCTTGCTATCTATCTATTCATCCATGTTTAGCTCACACGCACCATAGGCTCATACGAAATACCTGCTACGCCAGATGCCTACAACCTCTTAGACTACATCGCTCCCCTCACATTCGGCTTAATTTCGGTCTCAGACTTGAAGGATTCCCACCTCGTTGGACAGCATACCGTCAGAATGTCCCCAATCAGTACTGCTCAGTTGAATCCAAAGGGGCTCTCATTTTGTCTGTCGGGATCTACCAATACCGTCCTGATCCCGGTTCTGCTCAACAATACTAACGTTGCTGAATTACAATATTCCCTTACGCCCCTTGGGTTCGATATCAATATTGGCAGAACCTCCGAAGTCCACAACTTGACGGCTAAAGAACTAAAAGTAATTGAACAAAACCGAATAGAGTCGCTTCAGATATCGCGGCCTATCCCAACCTCACACGACACCGAGAGTTACGAGGAATACGATGACGATGACGATAAAGCACAAGAACCTCAAATTGGGCAGTCCGCGCTCCAGAAGTCGCAAACTCTTGTTCATATCCCTCTCTCAAGACCTGGGACAGTTCGTCTTGAGCGTGTCCTCGATCATTTGCACGTGGAGGCACGCATACCCTATTCTCCAACTGTCACAGTTGTCCCATGCCCTTCCGTGGCTTTTGTTGATGACGAAACAGTCAAAAACAATGTTAGATGTGGTGGTCGCGATTCTACCTTACAGCTGGCCATAAACGTTCATGGTGTACCGCCACTGAGTCTCCGTTGGTTGAAGACTATCAACGGGCGCCAAGAACATTTTCTAGTAGAAGGCATCGAAGGCAGTGGGGAAAAGATTGGAGATGCATCAGAGACCAAGTCAGGCATTGTCCAACAGCTTGAGATCCCTTTGACGGTTTCTCTGGACACGTCAGGAACGTATCTTTACGCTCTTGAAGAAGTCTCGGATGGCGTTGGCAATCTAGTTCGCGTTAGTTCTGAGGGCCACCAAAGTGCTGCTGGATCGATCTCCCACACAAAAACTACACGTTCCCTTTCAGTGCTACGTCGTCCGGCTGTTTCCTTTAAAAACTGTGGACCCAACTCTCCAACCCCTCTATTATCTGGGGGTGAAGCCTCATTGAGTGTAGCTGTCAATGACTCAGATGATTTCGATGCACCCTGGGAAATATCAGTAAACTACATACCCTCTTCTGGATTAGACGATGGCAGGAAAGGCGGCAAGCGTCATAAACCCTGGAAAAAGGTACTCAGGACTAAGGACGGTAGAAAAGGGTTGAACCTACTCGCTAACGCTCCAGGCATTTACGCCATCACTGGCGTGCAGGGGAAGGCAAGTAACTCTGATTTATCGCAATGCTAATGCTGAAGGACTCCAGTGGTGTACCGGTGATGTCCTTGCCCCAGAAAGCTGCAAAGTAGTAGAGAAGCCTTTACCCACTGCTGAAATAAAATGGAAACGGATTCATGAATGGTCTGTGCTGTATAGTTTCTACAAGGTCCAACATATTAATTGTACGCCATCTAGTTCTGGAGACACTGGGGTATCCGCTTCTCTGGTGCTACACGGTACCCCTCCATTCCAGGTTTACTACCGCATACAACGCGACAATGAACAACCCAGCGAATCGTTCAAAGTATTTACTGCCTCTCGTAGTGAACTAACACTCCAACCTGATCGCAGCGGCCACTACAAATTTACCTTCACCCAGCTGAGCGATGCCAACTACAAAAAAGTTGAATTGAAAGGTCCCAGCATTGACCAAGTAATACACCCTTTAGCTTCAGCCGACTTTATCTTGACACAAGTCGGGAATTTGCGAAGGATCAGCAGCTGCGGTGAAGATCTAGTGTCCGTAGATATTGACCTTAAAGTAAGAGCATCGTTTAATTATTGGGCATCATTGGTGCTATGTTGCAACTCAGGGAACCGGCCCTTGGAATCTTGAGCTACAGGTGGTCGGTCCCCGGAGCTCAGAGAACCTCCAAATCGAAGGGATAGAAACTTCTCGAAAGACTGTTCAAGTCCCTATACCCAAGCGACCAGACAATAGTGATGAAAATTTTGAGATCAATATAGGTTAGTTTCTTCCATTATCCCGTAAATATGGCTAAATTCTGTCGATACAGTCAGCGTTGAAGACGCGTACAAATGCAAACGTCCGTTATCTGTACCTGGTATTCTGGTTAAAGTTAGAGGTGTCAAAGTATGTGAATAAATTTGACTATGCTGTGCACTACTAACGCTTTCACTGAATAGCCCACTGTCAAGTTCTATGGTAATAAGAATAACCGTCACGCCACGGTTCTAGAGAACGAGTCCGCGAGTCTCCCTTTACGTCTAACTGGGCATGGGGTTGGTCATGATCATTTATGGTCTGCTTGGTTTGCTTAATAACCTCGATTTGCAGCCATGGCGGATCAAATACCTTCACTCAGATAGCAGAAAGACCTTCACCAGGAGTCTTAATAATCCTAATGATAACCTTCTAGTAGACCAAAAGGGCTCATATGAGCTATTGGAGGTGAGCATTGATGTTTTCCCCCCAACACAGTCTAACGAGCTGTAGCTCGCGGACTCTTATTGTCCAGGCTTGGTTGTTCCTGATGCCGCAACGTATGAGGTCAAGTGGATTCCTAGGCCATCCGCTCAACTTTCTTCACATATTAATTCAACATACGAATCCTACAATGGGTCACATATCTTGCCTTCAGTTTGTGAGGGGACTAGTCATTCTGTGGATCTTGACTTGAAAGGTTAGTTGGTCTTGGATTCGTCTCGAATACATGAACTGAACACACAGCAGGACGTCCACCCTTCCAGATCATGTACAATGTTGGAAGACATGATAATGGAGGAACCAAAATCATTGATCAGCCTGTCTTCAACAGTATCCAGCCACGCACACGCTTCCAGCTGCAGACTACGAGCCCTGGGCGCATGTACTATGAGGTAAAGCAGATCGGTGATGCAGAGTATCCCCTCGCAAAACACAAGAATGTCCACATCCTCCGCAAGGACCGGCTTTTGTTTGAGCAAGAAATATACATGCGCCCTTCCGCTCGTTTCAAAAATCGAAACCGCATATCATACTGCCTAAATGATGCCTTTACTACAGATATTCATTCCAGCGATGGAATAGTGCTACTTGATGGCACACCTCCATTTTCGCTGAAGCTTTCCATGAAGAATCTCGGCGCAAGTCAGGTCGACACCACGACCGTCGAAGTACCAGATCACGTTTGGAAGCTTGACCTGCCTTCTTACACATTTAGATCCATCGGTCCTCACCTGGTCACCATTGAGTCCGTTCATGATGCCTCTCATTGCCACCCAGCACTATTGGATCCTTTATCAAGCTCTATTTGGGTCGATGTAGCCGAAACGGCAGCTATCATTGCATTTGACAAACGAACAGACTATTGTGTTGGCGAAGTACTTCAGTTCCAGCTAGAGGGCATCCCCCCATGGAACATCGGGTTTGGATTTCACTTTGAATTACCCTAAACGGACATTCATGTAGTATCCTGTTCTAGGTACCGCATCAATGGCAAGGCTTATACTAATGAGGCGAAGACTTCTCCGTTCTCGCTCCTTCAGCAACAGCAGGGCGACTTTGCTATCACTTCAATAGCTCACCAACAGAAACTTTGCAAAGCGGCCGTTGCAGACTTGTCCTTTAGTGTGCACCCTCTTCCTTCTGCTCAGGTTGGTCACGGAAAGAGAATATATCAGGATATACATGAAGGTTTCCGCACCCCCCGTTCAGCCAACACATAGGTACTGACACTCGCCCTTATAACTTGTAGGAGATCAAGCTGAAATTGTATTCACCTTGATTGGAGAGCCGCCTTTCACCTTCACATACCAACGCTCGGAACCTAGCCCCAAGAAAGGTGGCAAGCCTGGAAAGGTCCTTGAGACCCACACTGTTTCTCGTGTAATGACAAATGAATACTCAGTATTCTCAGCGTTGGAAGGTGCGCAAAACTTACAAATCCACCGTGGCTTTCATAGACATATCATGTTTTAGGTACCTGGACCGTAACTTCCATTTCTGACAAATACTGTCGGTACCCAAGCATGCAGTCCGATCCTAGAGTCGAAAACCAACGGGTGTGAATTACAGTCCACTATGATCCGATTCGCCGTCATCGTCTCGTCGCAATCAAACCAAGATGTTTCAAGTGAGGGGACCGGGACACGTTCTTGTGAGCCAAGACACTTTGGAAGAAATCTATTATTATAGAGCTTGAAATCATGCTTCAATCTGTATATGCGAGAAACTGGCGATAATACTATGTATCCCGCGCACTTAAATAAAAGTTGGCGCTTGCAACAAACAGCATCTCCTTTTTAACTTATCGATATACAGGTGGATTATATACCTTAAACCTGAGCTGACGAGATATAGAACCACTTGGAGACTTTGGAAAAATCAGTAGCTGTGTAAACCAATGGGTTAATAACGCACCAGAAGGCTCGATTGGGGCCGAGGGCCGCCTGGAATCGGCAGGGAGGCTAGAATAAGCGAAGTCATCCCGTCGAAGGAAGCCTGGGGAGTTTTGTATGGTAATGTTACGGCTTAAAATCGTTCAGAAAAAGAAAAGGAAAAGAAAGAGAAAAACTAGTTCGCACGTACATGGAGAGATCATAAGTTGGCGTTTTTGCTGGGGACTCGCCAGTGATTAGGCGACGCCAAGACTCATGACATTCGTGAATAATCTCAGTGGCGTATTTCTTGTTTTTTGCCTCTCCGGAGAACGCAAAAGTATTCTCGGGTTTTCCATCGGGGATCTTGTAGATCCTGAATGAGCAGTGTCGTTACACAGGAAAAGAGTATCAAATTGACAACGGCAAAATATACCTGAACCATTCGTTTGTAGCCCTGATCAAGCCAGGGAGATGACGTTCGACGTCCTCGATGTCGTTGAGCTTTGAAGCAAGAGGGTCCTGGACATCAACAACGATGACCTTCCAATCGGTTTCGCCTTCATCGAGAAGTGCCATGATGCCAAGGACTTTGACTTGCTTGACCTGACCGACGTAGCCAACCTGCTCGCCGATCTCGCAAACATCTAGAGGATCGTTGTCCCCTTTGGCTTTGGTTTCTGCATGAGACTGAGCGGGGTCCTCCCAGGTCTGCGATTGTATGAAATTTGAGATAAGAAGGGTCAAAACTCAACCTGGCTCACTTGGGGGAAAGCACCATAGTTCCAGATGTAACCATGATGTGGGAAGCAGTTGCGGACGTATCTTAGCTTGCCCCTCTTGATATCTTGTTTGATGGGGTTGAACGGTTCCTCTTTGGAGATCTCCATCTTCGCATTAGTCCAACGCGGAACCTCGACAATCATGTTGAAGATGCCATTGTTCTGGTCAGCGAATAGAGGGATGTCATGGAAAGGAGAAACCACAGATCCGTTTTGCTCGATGAACACACGGTGCTCTGAAGAAAAAGAAGAAAAAAAAAAAAAGTTAGGATTGGGCTAATCAAGTGAAATCGATGGCATGGTAGTACCAAGAGTATTGGCAGCGCCAATAAGGCGAGGGGTGTATTCTGTCGATACTCAGATATAAGTTGTATTTGGAGGAGAGGGACAGGCACGAACGAGAGGACATGCTACGAAGGAGTTGTAGTTGATGGAAGAGCCGCTGTGTCGTGTTTGCACTGCACCTCAGTTTCATCGCTTCGTATCTGCGGAGAGCCTGTCTTCCTGATTATCTTCATATAATCAGATGACGGCTGATACATCATATCATACCTGGAAGCCTGGCTTCACAGGTGCCACTCTAGAACACGCTACCAGGAGCATCAGCCCTAATGTTCGCCAGCAGAGCAGCAAATTTTTATCAGCAACCCTGACATGATCATTGCCTCTACACAATCTTATCGCTCCTACGATAACAATCCAAGTATATTCTCCACATTCCCTTTCTTCTCCGGACGTTTGGAAAAGGCACCATTAAAGTCCAACCTTAACAACAGGCGCTCAACGTGCCGCCTAACTTCTCCTGCACTACCACTTAACCCCTTTGTACTCTTCGATATATTAAGAGTCGTGTGGCTTGCGTTCATGAGGATAGATTTTGAAGCATCAGTCGCAGTCGAGAGTGGCTGTTGAGATATAGATGATGATAGTTGTTCAAAAAAGGATTCAAGAGCCCTTTGCAGCGTCTAGGCCGTATTCTTTACTTAGTTGACATATAGATACAGTAAGGATGCCAATTGCTCACTTGGTTGATATCAGCAACAACTAACCATCTTTCTTCCACCAACGCCCCAACCTTTTCATCACCACCTTTCAAATTACCCTCAAATAGTAATGCAGGCAAGACATCTCCTCCCCATCGCTCAACTTGTGCTACGAATCGTTCACAAATGTCCAAGATGTCTCGGACAATCGTCATAAGAGCCGAGTTTGCCAATAGACAGCCCGTTAATATGCGATCAAGATATGTAGCATGCATAACACGAAGAGTAGTAAAGTCTAATGGAGTGGAAGTTGAATTAAAAGTCGAACCGGGTGTTGGCCGTTGGATAGATGAAGGTTCATTGTGAGAAGGGTCCTTTCTAGTCAAGAGTTCTTTCAGTTTCCGAAACTCCAGGTCGACCACGTCCATCATGGTGTAGCCCAATAGTGTATCTAGGAACCATTCCATGTCACGAACAACTCCCCATCCACATCGTAGTAGTTTGCTTCGCAAACCGACGTCTTCAGAGGTTCCGCCCTCACTAAGCCCCGTCCACCGTCGGCGCGCCCGCTGAGCGTTAGAAAGGGAAGTCCAACATAACTGAACTCGTACGTGAGTCTTCCGAAGCGCGGAGACATATGCAAATATGCCAGCATACACCCGGAGTTCCGTTGGATGTAGAAACAGATCAAGTGGCCAAGTGACGTTGTAGTTTAATGTAAGGGGCGTACCCAGCAGATGAGAGGTGAACAAGTCATAGCCTATTGTTCCAGATAGAACATTTGATGTTGAAGGTGATACAGGCGGCACTGGGGTTGCATTCGCAAGCGACGGAAGAAGCGGCCGAAGTGGCCCTGATGGAAGAGAGAACCGTAGTTTAGTCAGGGCAGGGTCGTGTTGTGCTGTTGTACCAAGAGATGCGCGTAAAAGGGCAAGGTTCAGATCCTGCTCGCGAATGACCGAACTTGGCCCAGCAGATCGTAAAGTCAACCGAGAAAGCTTGAGGCGCTCAATTTCGTGGATAATGGCTAGACTAAACTCTCCGTTGAGCAAAAGAAAGTAATCAGCCCTAAGATAGCTCATGAGCATTGTAAAAATCAAAACAAAATTGACATACAATGATTCCACTGCGTCCTCAACATCTTTTTGGGTCAAAACGTTCAACCAAAGCCATTCACCGACGTTCGTTCTGATCTGCGAGATGACGAGATCAAAGGCATGTTGGTCCTCAGGCAAAACGTTCTCGAGGAGGGTAGTGTGTGCCATCGCAAGACTTGGGGAAAGCTGCTTCTGCCACCGGGCGGCCTTGACGGTGCCAATGGCTCGACCAATATAAGCAATAGACTCGCGGGATTGCTTCGAAACACAAGATGGCATGGAACCCTCAAGAAGGGAGTAATCATCAGATGCGAGGGGTTCCAAGCTTGATAAGGATCCATGTACAAGCAAAGCGGTGATCTGAGTTCGCCAGACGCGTTGAACGGCGACTGAAAGGCGAGACAAAATATCTGCAACACGGTGTACGCCAATACGCGAACGCGCCAACAACATGTCAATCAACGGCCCGTATAACCAACTCTCCTTTGAGTCTAACTCTTCAACCAATGACACGAGCGCGACGAGGGGTGCATCCCATTCTGAGAAAGTCGCACGAATGGCTGATAACGGAACGGAGGAGCCACTCGCAACGAGGTTAGCGTCACGTCCAAGAATTTTTGCTTCAGTATCCACTACTAATGATTCGTACTCATCGCGTAGTATTTGATTGAGTGTCGCGCATAGAGCACATATGGAGCGTGAAGATGAGCGAGAAAGCCTGTCCGAGGCGGCTTTTATTTTTCGATAACGAAAGGCGATCTGACCGAGAGACTCTAGACATTGCTGCTCTCCAGGATGTAGTAGGGGTATAAACGATGTATTGAGGGTATGGTCAACTGGGAAGAGGGAAGAGGAGTGCCCAGCCAGGAGGAGGAGGATTTCAGCAATCATCGGAGTCCTTCTCTGTACAGCCACCGTCCCCTTAAATCGTTCCTATGGATGCCCTGCCAGACGCCTCTCAGCGTGATAACGCTCATCGCGCTGCCGGTTTAGATCTTGACGACGCTTTCTCTGAAAGCGACGCCCATGAATTGGTCTACCAGTTCTCCCCCGAGGCAGTCAGGGAAGACATGGCACGAAACATGCCTCCTATGGCCATAGAGGACTCCTGGGCTACCGAAGATTCCATGCATGCCACAGCGTTCTCGGAAGCCCATAACCTATCATTTTCTTCTATAGACTTAGACGGTAACGGGCAAATATCCCGCTTTCACTCTCCATCACGATCCCACTCGCCAGAACTACCTGATCACTTGTCGCATATATCTCTGGATAACCACGAAGGCACAGAAGATAAAGAGCAAAAAATGACGGACAAGGCAGAACGTGCGTACCCCGATATTGTCATAGATGTCGCTATGGGGGAAACATATACGCACCATATTGCAAGCGCACCAGACCTAGAACAGCAACAATATCGTGCTGAACGTCAAATTGCCCTGGTACTTCCTCCTTTTGAGTATCCCCCTGATACAGCGGCTTCCACTCAGTCACTCCCAGCTCAGGCAATAGCACCGCAAACCTCTCATGTGCCTGAGCGACCCTCGAGTGCTACTCCTACAACCTTCCAACCTTCATCTACCCCCATACCCGCCACTGCTCCCGTCTTATCACTATCTTCAACTCCCCAGTCCCAGTCCAAGAAGCCATATGGACACCGGCCGACTCGCTCTACAGGCCCGAGTGCGTTTGAGAAAGTAAGAAGCAAAACAAGACCGATATTCTTGCCCCCGAAGCCCCGCCAGGAAGACGACAAACATATGGCATCCTGGCAATCTATGATGAAGCAGAGCCGTATCTCAGGTCAGCAGTCAGAGCTTGCTTTCTTATAGGTCTCACATCAGCCGCAGCGGAGAAGAGACGGAAAGCTCTCCAAGAACGCCGCCTTTCTCGAGAAAAGCAAATCGAAGATTCAATACACACTTGGGAGAAGGACATTGTACCAGACTGGACTGCAGTGCATAAAAATTCCTCTCTCCGAAAACTTTGGTGGAAGGGCATCCCTTCCAAACTTCGCGCACCCATGTGGGAGCGAGCAGTGGGGAATTCTTTGGCTTTAAGTAAAGGTACATATCTAATAGGCGCACTCGCTGGCCTTACCTTCAATCAATTGAACATCTTCATCGTTATATCTCTTCATGCAGATCACTATCGCACCTGCCTTGCTAGAGCTAAGAAGGCTCTTCTCAGTGGGGTTTTTCCTCCACTTAGTTTGGGCCTAATTGAAGAAGACATTTCAACAACGCTTCCCTCGTTGCATATCTTTCATCCTCAAACAGGCCCTCTCTACGAGGACCTGAAGGGGATGCTATGTGCGTGGGTTGTATCCCGTAGCGATGAGGGCTTGGGATATACGATTGGTGCTGCGAAGATCGCTGCGATGTTATTGATCAATATGCCTGCTCCACAAGGCTTCGTAGTTATGCGGAACTTCTTAGAGAGGCACTGTATGCGAAGTTTCTATGGAGGAGAAGGATCTCACGAAGATGTAAATAAATTTCCGCTTAATGTCTAACTGAAGGACTGAGAGACTAATAGATCACCGATCACAGGTTGAAGCCTACTATAGGTTTGAATATGATAGTACAAGGGTGTCTCGCTATTCACTGACCGTCAATGAAGGATATTCGATACCTTGCTCGCAGACGGCATGCCAAAGAGTGAGCACAACCCCATTACTCGAATCCATCCCTTACCATATTATATCAAAGTATACTTCAACTTCAAGCAGCATCAAATATCGCCTGCTGCTTACTTGAACGAATGGTTACTGCCTCTGTTCCTTGACCATCTACCATTCGAAGCTTGTGCTCGTGTTTGGGACGTTCTCCTCTTAGAAGGTGACTCATTCCTCTTTCGCGCAGCCCTTGGAATTCTTGCCGTCCTAGAGCCTCGTCTGTTTTTCCCCGACCGAAAAGAGTTAATGGAATTGCTCAAGTATGCCTCACCACCATATTTCTCCAGCTAAACGCTTATGGATTTGTCGCAGAGGGGAAAATAAAGCGGCACTAGAAGTTGCCAAGCGAGATGGTCAGCCCCTCGATGGAGGTAGGTATGAGATATACGGTGTTGACGAGGAGACGCTGTGGGAGCGCATTGATCAGATGAATGAATGGTGGAAAGAGAGCACATGGACTCGTTTGTTGCAGCGCGAGCTTCCAGATATATAGAAATGGATATGCCTACCACACTATCGCTGTTGAACTGCTCAAACGTCAGTCACTGATGAGGCTCGAATTTCCGAGTTTATCATGCTGTTTTCCACTTTTGTTCAGGATGATGGCACGGACGTTCTAGGTCGACCTCGATCAACCCGCGATTTTATACAACTCTAGATTCACAAATACCATCATCTGTCGAGATGTAATCAAAAAGCCTAGATGCATGCTGACAAGCTCGAGATTAAGCTATTGATGTGGATGCCCCTCTCGAAACCCCTACTTCATTCCCTATATAAGACTTCGAGGTTACAGTGCCCAAGAAACATACACCATGCTCAACGTCGTTATTTCGCGTAGATACGTGCGTTCGTGTACTATGTTCTTGGACTACCCTTCTAGATACTGACATGTACCACGTTTAGCCGCTTTTATTATGGTGTGGGGTCCAAGCCGCGATGTGCACCATCATCTACAAGAACTTCAGGCCACCAATGTAAGATTTCGATCGAATATATTCTTCTACATTCCAGGGTTTTTAGCTTATGCTTTTAATTATCCAGTGGCCCTAATCACGAAGCTAGGCTGCGCGGCAAACGAAAGTAAATGAATCAGTTTCTAATTCCAGCGAGCACCATCGTTGTTATTTGCGAGATCATAATAGACATATACGTCCCTTATGATCGGTAGACGCTAACAAGAGCTAGTAATAAGTACGTAGAAGTTGTGTTACGCTACTGAAACTGTCAGTTAATCAGAAATTGGTCCGTGTAACCAAAAACATTGCCCCAAAATCGATCCACTACGTCCCTGTCAAATCCGTTTTCGTCGTATCCGAGGCTTAGCCATAATTTCCCAACGAACGTGTAGCCAAAAAGGAGCATACCACCAGCACGTTGCCGCGATCCGGTTGTTAGTGTCTCGAGTACGATATCCGGGAAGATGGAGTGCTTATAGACTCCATCAAGATTGCCAAGCAAGGAAAGACCAATCAACGCGCTGGATGGAGGTCCTGACTTCTTCGGCGCGGGCGCTGGAGGTGTCCAGAGCCCCTGTGCTCTCTCGTCATCCTCTTTAGCCCAAGCACGGGCGCGTTCGCCTCGTTCACGAGCCATTTCATGACTGCGAGAGATTGTCATCGGGCTTTTAGCAGCATTTATACTTTGCGTCTTGGCAGAACGTGCTCTATGCCAGAAAGTAGCGTCAAGATGGCTAGAAAGAGGTAAAAACCCAGGGAGGATCACATTGAAGTAACCGATTGATAGGAACCAATATGAATCGCTCAAGGCCCTATTAGCCATTAAATAGGGCCTTAGATTGAGAGCAGAGTACATTAAACTGGGGGTAGGCTGAGTGGAGCGCAGTTACTAGAGGTGAGGATCTTACGTTGGCATCTCTGGCTTCTCGTCAGATGTTTTTGCCCATGCCATATTACAAATAGCAAACAAAGCACTTGAAATGGAAACGCCATGGGTTTTGCAGCGTTTCAATATATCACTGGTACGTCGTTCGTCAAATGAGACCGTAGGAACCACTGTATGACGAGGGGCACCAGATTTTCGGGGGAAGGTATGAGCGCCCTGGGATGTCATGAATTAATACAAGTTTGACAGGAAGTGCCAGACTTACGATGAGCTTCTCCTGGTGCCTACGGAAATCAATGCGGGAAGCTGCTTGATGAAATTTACCCTGGGGGAGCGGAAGTCTATCTTCGAGGGAGTTCGGGAGATTGACCTATGTGAAGACAAGATAAGTATGTGAATTGATGAAGTTGTCCTCGCTCACCTCGTCTTGCAGCTTGCCGACTCGGGCATACCATTCTGTAGAGAGCAAAGAAGCCAACTCGCTGGTTGTGGAGGAACCCAAAAGGTTAAGAAAGTCGTTTGCAAACTGATGAAGGGCCATGCCGTCGCCCAAGAAATGTGTAGCACATATCAAAATTTCACACTTGATTGTGGTCTTCACAAACCCTTCGTCTTTGGGAAAAGACAGAATAATATAAGAGATACGATCGCTTGAGAGCGTCCTTGGGCCATTCAAGTATGCGTCAATGAGTTCTTCAATAGCGGTACTGTTAAAGCGACAGCCATATATCATTATACGAGACTTACCATCTTTGTTTTGCGTACGATATTCCAAGTTGTTCCCAGCATCAGCCAAGGCGCTTTCAACTGAATATGGAGGCAAGTACCTTCAGGCGTGACTCTTTAGATCTGACCATGAGAAACAGGTTGTATGCAGACCTACACAAATCTGACATCATCGTAGCTGTGCATCTCAACACTGGACGCCAGAAGGGGGTGTCTCGTCCTTAGAATCGCCCATACCAGACGAACGCGTTCGTGTTCGAAGGTCCGGGCAGGAGCATGGCAACCAAGATGAAGATACCTATAAATAGAATCGTCCGAGGTAAGAGACCCATTGCTTATTAGCCGTAGTAAAAACCACCTACATATCGTTAACGCCGCTTTCTCGAGCAGGAAGGAAGTAGGAGAGCTCAGTGTCACCCATCTTTCGCTCAATGCGATTCGTGTCGCTCAACTCCACGAATGTATCTTGGGATGAAGCAGAATTGATAATGTCTGTCAGAGTGGCACAATGGCACTTGTATGCTGGGCACCCATTTTGGCAAGATTTCAGCTGAGAGAGACGGAGAGGGTTATCAAGGCGAGTCCGATACGCTGGGGTGGGAAGGAAGGAATAGATGGTGGCCATGAGGAGGGGAAAGCGGCAATGTACCGTTCATGGCGTCAAGAGGGATATAAGGGAATTTGGGACCTGTTGTGTGCGGCTGGTTTAAAATTAGCAGCTCGGTTCATGTGGGCAAGTGGCTGATGTTGATTTGACAGATACACTTATGTTACATATCCTGATTTTACTGATGCGGCCATGCTCTTGCAGGAAAAAATTGGCCCAATTATATACGCCATATCTTTGAGAAGATGTTCCTATACATGTCAAACGAAAAAAAAAAAGAAAGGACAGCAAATCAGACCTTTGATGGAGTTACAACTTTTGCTTCTCCCATTCATCTTGACTTTATAAATCAATCAATCACACTATTATATACCCATGATAAAGTTGGGGGTGAACCAGGTCATGCATCTCAGAAGGGTCCCAACCAAAGCTTGAATCTTGGCAGGCATAAATTCTTTGCACGAGGTTCGAGCTGTAGTCTCTTGAATGAGAATATAAATTGAAGCAAGTAACAGCGCTGCATCCACATGAACGAGATTATGTGACAATATTGTATACATAGCTTTGAACTGGTCCATGGTCGTCGCGATTGAAACATGTAAGCTAATTTTGACGTGAATGCCGAATGCCAAACAGCTGTCAAATACAAATACAAAAAGTGCTCGGCTAGGCCCGTATGTTCCTGGTTTTGGCCACCCAACTAAACTTTCTCCTTCTCCTGAATAGTATCCAGGGGAGTGTCTTTCGTATGGTTGAGCCCGCCTTTGGAATCAGCAACTGCAGATTCCACGTCCTCCGCCCGGCGCGATGGCGGTGTGGCTTGGGACTTGACCCATGTATAAAACCTGTCGCCAGTAATCAACGACTCGGTTGATAGGTGATTGGTATGCCTTACAGTGTACCACTGAGAATCACAAGGATGGAGATACCTCGGGGGCTACATGTTTAAGAGTTAAAGCGGTGATTGCGATGCAATGGAAGTATACGACACGAACGCGTTGAGAACATCCTTGAAAATCCAGACGCCCAGGAGGGTCTGCAATACTGAACGAGCAGCCTGTAACGATGGCTTTCGTTATCCTGAAATGGCTTGACTGACCGAAATGACTCACACTTGAAAACATGTGTGTAATTGGACTTGTGATCTTGATGCTCAGCAAGCCTGCGATGCACAGTAGGAATCCAAAGAAACCAGTAACGAGACTGCCATAAATAAAGACTGTTCCGTCCCAGCTGGGGTCAGTTACCCTATCCGTGAATAAAGCGCTTTCGCCGTGTAAAAATACTGCTGGGAGGAGGAATATGGCAGAACCAAAGTTTGTCCACCAAGCCAATTGTATTGTGGAGTTGTTGCAGTATGGCAGTGAGCTCTTGATAAGAACGGCATGTAATGCAATGAATAAAGACGAAAGAACACCGTAGAACAATGAAAGGAGGGAGGGCGTAGAGGCGGCCGGAAGCGAACGAGAGGGAGTAATGCCAATAAAGAAACCAAAAGTTACGGTAGTTGCTGCCAGTAAAACTTTTTGGGATGGTGTAGTACGCGTATTGACGGAAGATACAAGGATTGTTAAGGGGAGTACAAGGCCCCTAGCAATCTATGACTGAATAAGAAACGGCCAGGGAGAGTTGTTGCTCACGAATCATACCTGGAAAAACGACGCCTCTACACCACGCAAACATAGCGTATTGAGTATGAGGCCTATGACATTTACAAGGACAACCGGTATGAGTTTTATAGCTGTTTGTACCTCTAGCTTTGGTATTTCGATCCTTTTAGACAATATAGCTGATGCATGTAATAGAACGACAGCGATGAGGAGCTGAACAAAAAGGAAGAGAAGCGGGAGGTCTGGCGAGTTATTTAACACTGCTTTGTTGCTAGTTTTTGTTAGTTAGTGTTGTGAAGGAAGAGCACAGAGATGATCGTACACGAAAACCATCTGCCAAAAGATTGTGAGGTTAGAATCCTAATGTATAAATGAATAAACTGACTACAAGGGCTGCCGACATGTAGAAAGCGACGACTGCTGCAACCTGTATCGTAGCTGCATTGAGTACAAGCATGTTCAAGAGGGGGGGGGAGAGAGAGTGGCTGAGAAAGGTTTCGGGTAAACCGACAATGTTAAATACAAGTTGATCGAGATCATCACACCATAAATGGATTACCACAAAAGGAAATTAGGTCCGAGATCGTAGATCCTGGTGAATTCGAGTGCCGGGCCTCTGCTACGTTTCATTCCCTTCTACATATAGCCAAAATGCAAGAGGACGCCGAGTCCCTCCTGCATTCGCAAGCCAAGCATCCAGTCTGGTACAATTATGTCGCTTTGGTCAGCAAACGTAGGTTTATCGTAGCCATCTGCTCCTTAGCTGCAGTCTCTCTACTCGTTCTCTCATTTTTTGGATCTCTATGGGCGGGGCAACACCAGGTTACTCCAGTCCTCGAGGCCCCTTTGCCACCCTCACCTCTGGAATCTCACAACAACACTAGTCTGCAAGAAGTAATACCTGTAGATCCATTTGGTGTAGACGCCAACCTGCTGGGGCCACCTACAGCTCGCTTCAGAGGTAGCGCGTCAATTACGCCTTCAATCTGTCTTTAATCTCATGATAATACTTAGACAACTTACGACCTGGTAAAAAGTACATCACATCGTGGATATCTGCTGGATGGAGTACGTAACTCATCTTGGAATATTCGGCCGTATTCTCTGACCATTTTCAACTAGCAAACGATGTAATGACCTATGTACGCGTCCACATAACTCTCAATCAACATTCCATTTCTGCTATGTTAAACTAACTCTCTTAGATCAACTTGATTTACCTCGGGCTCTTAACAGACCGCATACCAGTAATCCCAATGTTTATACCATCTCATCTTGGATCAATCCCTCCAATCGATTTTGGTCTCGTATTTGATGTTCCACGACTGCGGAAGGCATTGAATACAACGATACTTGAATGGCATGAGGTTAAAGATCGTCATAGTGACACCAGCGATGAACTGGGATGCTGGAATACATGGGAAGCTGTTTCCACAGAGAAGCATCCTCGAGACAGCCCAGTCCCATACATCCTCAAACTTGGTATACCAGTTTGCCTCTAAAACTTGTAGTTGATTAACCATCCATAAATATCAGATATTTCATATACCAAAACTCCAACCTGGATCAAAGTCATTCCTCACTGGGAAGGCGACGTCCATAGTTATTTCTGGGCATTGGCCGCGTTGGCGTTCCCCGAAACCCGGACAGCAAGTCTAGTCCCACCGCTTCAATCTGAAAATAGCCACGTATTGCTACCTCCAGATGAACACATGCTGTGCTACGATTACTTATACTATGTATGCGCAAATCAGGTATAGCCACTCACGTCACAACCGGAAACCATTCGTCTTATATCATATCATGACATTAGCCATTTGAAATGGAATTCGACTATAGCCCGGCCTGGAGGTTCGTTGGGCAATATTTGCATTGGGCACCAAGTCTACAAAAATCAGCAATTGAGTACGTGAGGCGTGCAATCGGGGTTGAAGAGGATCAGCCAACGCCACCTGTAAGTACCGTTGTTCGTTGCTTCGTAGATCTTTGATAATCTTGGACCAGTGGATTGCCATTCATGTACGCAGGGGCGATTTTGGTGTCTTCTGCCCAGATGGCCCAACCGGGTGCTATGCTTCATTACAAGTCATCGCTCGACGCGTGCAAGAAGTGAAAGTAGAGCTTATGCAGCGTAAAGGCATATCGGTTGATCACGTCATCATGACTAGCGACGAGCGTGATACTGCATGGTGGGAAGACGTCAAAGCCCAAGGTTGGTATGCAGTGGACCATTCACAGACAGCTGAGGTGTTGGGACCATGGTAAGTGGCACGATATTTGGCCAATTCAACAAGAGCTAAATACCTTTAGGTATCCCGTCCTGATTGATGCGGCTATACAATCATTGGGACATGGCTTTGTTGGGACAGACAAGTCTACCATGTCAACCCTTGCGCGGCGACGTGTAGAGTCCTGGAAGGATGGGGCGACCCGAACCTTTAAATGGGGAAAACCAGACTCGGACGATCATTAGGTTCAATCGAGCTGGAAGGTTTTATTTCATAATTTGTCACTGGACTTTAGACGGAACTTGCTATATGCAAACATCATACGATAAACGTCCACTAAATATACCACAGCATGTAGATAAGTATAGCGAGACAAAACTTGCAAAAGGTCTTTATCTCAGAGTTCAAGCTGCCTCTGCTTCGGCGTCCGACTTTTTACGCTGCCTATTTCTCTTCCTTACATCCCTCTTTTTAGGCTTGGAGAGGCGGCCAAATCCATTTTCACTCACTGCTCCTATCAGCGAGAATGCCGATGGTATAACCACGATGAGTGCTAATATCTGGCCAAATCCCCATTGAGCTGCAGAATGGTCGTCGCTCGGGTTGCGCTTGAGCAACAGTTCCGTGGAGACAATAAAATATGTGAAAACCATGACTTGACAGATGATGATTCCTACCAACATAGGGTCAAGATCCGATGACCAACGGCGTCGCTTAGGGCGACGTTTACCACCAGTTGGTCTTGTCGCGTGTGGAGATTGAGGGCTTGGAGGGATTGAGAGAGTGGGTCGATGTGAACGAGACAGATGATAGTTGCGTTCGGGGGTTCCAGGCGCGGCCAAGGAAGAGACGGTAGGAGAAGAATGGGATGATAGTTCGTTAGTGAACGAGGCCGATGATGCAGAAGGAGAGTGTGTGGGCAACATTGAACGCTTCCGCCGTCCGCCAAGGTAACTTTGACGATAGGAGTAGAGTTCTTGAAGCGTAATTGATAGGTAGACGGCGATTAGAATGCAGGTGATTATGAGGCTAAGAATCCTTCCCCGCGAAATAGCAGGCACTTCGATGACGAAGAAGATATATTTGACAAGATGGGAACAGTCTGAAAGGTCGCCGAAGGTCTTTGCGTGTACCCTGCCACGTATAAGATAGGTTAACTGGACAGTGCAATATATGGAACGTACCACATATACACTGTCAAAGCCATTGACACGAGGGACTGGACTGTTGCGCCATACTTGACCTTGAAATCAAATGCACGATGAAAGCCTGCATTCTTACGACTGGCGGCCTTCTGACGAGAATAGCTGGCGAGCGCAAAGAACGTCCCAAAGTTCGCTAGCCTTTAGCACTAGACTAGTGAGTATATCATAAGGGTGGAGGAGCAATATGTACCAGACAAGATTAGAAACTTGAAGCGCTTGAAGAAGTGTCAAATTGTCCCTTTGGACGATAGCGGCCAGGGTAAGTCCTGCGCTAGTTGCAATAAAGGTCCACAACGCAATCGGCGCATCTTGCCAGGATCGGTCTACAAGAAGCACTGCACTCGAAAAAGTTAGAGCATTCGGAGGATTACCCCAGATATCAAGACTAACCAAGGAGAAAGGTCTGCAGGTAGAAGCTAACGCGGACACCCTAAATAAAGATCGAGTTTGAGTCGTTGTTTCTCTGTGGATGGGTGTGAAGACGACGAACGACACCACTAATGTCTGGGTTACTGACAGCGTAGCCAGAGCAATTTGGAAGGCCACTATTCATGGGCAACTGTCTGCATAAGAGATGTATTCAACCCTGTACGACCCTATGAAAATATCATGCCATTGGGCAGTGTACTGAAGCATCTTCTTTCAAAAGCTGTGCTCATGTACATCAAAGATCTGAGCTTGAGCACAGGACATCGCATCCCCACACGAAAAATATCTCTATAACATCTGATCAATTGGAATAGCACTGCGCATCCTGACAAGATTAAGCAATGTAGCAGTAGCAGGCATTTCAACGCGATACGTGGATCCTAATTTTAATAAATATCCGTTTATGAACTCGACTTCAGTCGATCGTCCGCGTCGAACGTCGGCCAACATCGAGGAAACGTTACCCCTGGTAACTTCTGCCACTCGTAAAACCTCTTCCTCCAACGCAAGTCGTGTTAGCGACGGTGGCAGCTGTTTTATTGCCATACTATTAGTATCCATTCCACTTGCAGCCAGCGTTTCTAGCTGTGCTCGAAAATCAGCCCTGATTTGCGCAGCGAAAACATCAGAAGCTTCCTGGCAAACTCTTTTCAAGATACGCTGCGATGCATAAGTCGAGAAGATATCTCCGTTCCGGCAACCCATGAGCGCAGTGAGGGGATTAACCACTGCGTTCACAACGAGCTTGCGACGCATCAACATCTGTATTTGTGACATTGGTTGCCACGAGACGTTGAGGGGTTCCAAAAGTAACAAAGCTGCTATCGTGGCTCGTAAGCTGGCATATCTTTCGTACAAGGGGTCACCCGTGACCGCGGTAATATCGGAAAGGCGAAGCCTTCGTTCTGGCGCTGGGATACTTGGATCTTTGAGCACAGCTTCAAATTTACGCCCTGCAGGATCTGGGACGATACCAAAGCTGATATCACCCATTCCCGCATGAACAAAATGGGAAGATTTTCGGAATACACCATGGGTGTTAGATGCCAAGATGAATTGCGGTACTTGTTCGGGGTTACGGAAAATCTGATGCATGAGTTCCTCATATATTCCCATTCCATTTTGCATGAGCACGATGGTACTTTTCGGAGATAAACGAGGGAGCAACCGACGTATGGCTGGAACAGTGTGCTGAGCTTTTGTCGTGATGAATAAAGAGTCGATAGGCTGCGGTTCGCTGATCTGGCTGTTGCCGGCATCAAGAGAACTGGAGTGAACTGGCCCTCGTCCTTCGAAAACCTCCGACCGGAACCCGCCCTGCGCGGTGACGATGCCTTGGTTTTCAATATGGATTGCTCCCCCGAGAGAGGAAGCGGCGTTTGCCTGTGCTTGTGATTTATGGATAAGGGTTATAACATGCTCGTTTGGAAGAGCGCGTCGTAGGTGATAGGAGATGAGGCTGCCGATAGGACCAAGACCGAGAATATGAAATCGCATGTCAAGGGCAACCCCCGGCACTGTGGCTCTACCATAATTAGATGAGTGCTAGCATAGTATGGCTACTTGGCTACTTACCTTGCTGTCTCAACAACAACAACAAACAACCCTAACGGAAACACTTGCGACCACGTGATCGTCTCCCCTCCCTTTAACAACGGCCCGCTACCACCGGTATCCCGATCTATATATGAGCTCTTGATCGATTTCACCGATTCTTCACATTCCCTTCACAACTGGAAAAAAATGGCTACAATCATCCTGAAAAGGACTGGACAAAAAGTATGTTCATGCCACCCAAGTATGTCATCATTAAAACTCATGACACTCGATACTCGAGATGCCTCTTGTCGGGTGAGTACAGCATGAATGACCCCTGGAAATATTATAACGACGCCTGGGGGCAGTTTCGGCTTGTGGAAAGTACGTATTCTCAAAAGCCGCCGATCTGGTTGATCTCAAGTGCATTCCATCTTAGGTCACCAAGGCCACTTGTGCAGAAGTGAGCCCCAAGCTGATTGTGTAATCGATGTCACTGATCAGGTCAATCACTAGACAGTCTACCATGCAATCAGGGCCGGATATAGGCTTTTTGACGGGGCTGGTGATTATGGCAATGAAAAAGAAGCCGGAGAAGGTGTCCGCCGTGCGATACAGGAAGGAATTGTCAAAAGAGAGGACTTATGTGAGTCTTGTATGAACTATTGATATTATTATATTGACTGTCTACAAGTTATAACTTCAAAGGTAATACCTCATGCACCCGCTGGATGTCTCCGCTCTGTTGAACAAATATATATATTAGTTGTGGAACACATTCCATGCCCCCGAGCATGTGAGTCCACCTTACATGCAGCTTTCTGACTCAACAATTCAACTACACTAGGTCAAATCGATTACCCAGAAACAGCTTGGGCTTTGGGGGATCGACTACTTTGATTTGTTCCTCATACACTTCCCAATCGCGCTCGAATACGTTGATCCCGGTCATCGCTATCCACCTGAATGGTTTAATGACAAGGGTACCGTAAGCTTGCGTATGTGTTTGTTGTTTTACCGGCTGGGTGCTCCTAATCACTCCAAAAAAAATTAGAGAATACCCCAATGCAAGAGACATGGACCGCTATGGAGGAACTAGTGAATGATGGTTACGCAAAGAACATCGGGCTGAGGTATTGCTAGCCATACTCATAACATGCTCCACTCATAAACAACATATGTACAGCAATTGCACCGGCTCACTCATCTTGGATGTTCTCCGTTATGCCCGCATTGAGCCTCAGGTTCTCCAAGTCGAGCTACATCCTTATCTCACCCAAGAAGCCTTGGTCCAACTCGTGAAAACGCTGGGAATTGCTTTGACAGCATATTCGTCCTTTGGGCCTCAGGTATTACACAATCTAGCCTGTTATACAGTTCTGGCGTTAACGACGACGATGTTCAGGGATACTTCGAGCTTTCCATGGGTAAAGGTGTCGCCAGCCTGATGACACATGATTCGGTCGTTGAAGTGGCGAAAGCCCATGAAAAAAGTATGTATTAATGTGTATGAAACCAAACTAGAAGAATAATTAACATGTGGATTATAGCTCCTGCACAAGTTTTACTTCGATGGGCTACGCAGAGGGGAATCGCTGTGGTGCCTAAGAGTAACAGCGCCGATAGGCTGAAGCAAAATTTGCATTGTGACACCTTTGATCTTAGTCAAGAGGAGATAAATCGAATTAGCAGCTTGAACATGAATTTAAGGGTGCGTGGTTACTTTTCTTGACTCGACCGCCCGCTTATCAAGTTTACAGTTGAATGACCCTGCCGAAATTGATCCTCGACTTGGAATTTTCGCCTGATATGTGACAAGTAAGTATATCGTATGCAGTGCGCAGTCCTGCGCAGATCCGCAGTTCGGAGTTTTAAAGTGATAATGATATAAATAAATGTCGCTCCGTTATATGTGCTCATTTACTCCAACTACCCATGTCCACCACTATCAGTATAAAGCTTTCTGAACCTTCTGGCCTCACCCGACGGGTAAATTTCCCTGCTCTGCCAAACTGGCATGCACTTGCCTCTAGGGTTACGTCGTTGTACGGAATTCCGACCGAGAATGTCTCTGTCTCGTACCTTGATACAGACAATGATTTGGTCACTTTGAGCTCTCAGGAAGAGCTTGATGACTATTATACAAATTTCTTCAAGGCTGGGGATATTATCAAATTTACAGTTCAGGATCTAACGTCTGCCCGTCTATCGAGGTCAATCTCCCAAACTCAAGCCCCTCATAGTGCAAACGTTCGTAACACATTCGGTATTGGAGCATTCGATATCGAGGACGACTGGCAGATCCCTATCCAGCCCATTCCAGATTTGGGCGGCGTCTACTTCGCAAATTCACCCAACGACACGCAACCGCATGCTTTCGTCGAAACGGTGGACAGTGACGCTGGTACCGTCACAAACCGCCAGGAAAGTAACCATGATCGTGCAAGCCAAGCACTTTCCATCCATTCCAATCCCGAAAGTCCTTTTCTTGTTCCATCGGACAAAGGGAAGGCCAAAGCGTTCATTGATGATGATGATGTCTCGTCAACTGGTTCAGTACTTGCTGAAGATGCTCCGCCTAAGCACCCCGTCCATGTATATGACATGAGTTTCCGTGACGATGACGCCATCGAATCGCACTCTCACAATGCAGTAGATACTGAACCTACCCCTGGGCCTACTGACGGTAGGGCGGAAAGCACTGCCAAGACTGACATTCAGACCCGCAGCGTAACCGGGGCTGCGGTGGGTGCTGCGGAAGACATTGGGACTCCGTCGGATCCCCCTCTCCCCTCGTTCGAATCCGAGGGCGCGTCTCAGCCTCTATCACTTACAAGCGATATCGCCACCCTTTTCAGCACGCTTAGCACTGTTATTGGTACCCACCCAGAACTATCTGATGAAATACGGAACATCACTCGAAATACTGTGAACGGTGCATACTGGCGTCATCATAGAGAAGCCATGTCCAGAGCAGCTCAAGACATTGCCCGAGAGACTGGAAAAACTGCGGATACCTTACGAGAGACAGAAGCAGAAGCTGGGCGTCGTATTGCAGAGGCCGTGACAAGCATGTTTGGCGCGTTCTATCAACCTTTGAGCTCGGCTTTTGTTGGTGGGCTTCAAGAAGATACTTCTATGCGAGCGTCACACTCCACTGCATTCGAGGCGAGTGGCGGTCATGCACAGGCCGCCGGTGATGTACCACCCAGGGCTTCTCTTCATCTGGGAGAGCAGCCCATGCCTACTCATGCGTTTCACAACAGCCACTTTGCTGCACCCTGGATGTCGTGGGGCCGTTGGGGACAGCGCGTTCCGCCGCCCTTTCCTTTTGGTCCTCCTCGTGGGCCTCATGTTTCACAATTCCCTTTTGGATCACCGACCCCGCCACCAGCCATGCCTGGGTCCTGGCACGGACGGACATCACCAGGCCCTCGCCCACACCCGCCCCCCGGTCCTAACCCACCTCCACCTAACGCTCAGCCATCTTCAGCCTTACCTGAGCCACGTCCTAGTAACAAATCAACATCTCAGGATCTGAGGTCCGAAGTAGAGGAGGCTAAAGCTCAGTATAAGGCCGCAAAAGAAAGGTATCGTTTGAGCCAGCAAGAACGACGAAAAGAGCGAGAACGCGTGGCGACCGTTGAATCGTGAGTGGAGTCATCTGATGTTTAGTTTTATTCCTTAGAGCATCATCTATTTTAGTATCGTTCCGCCAGAAACTCCTGCTCCACCGCTAGTTGTGCCCCCCGTGGTTGCCGTACACGACAAGGACGGTAATCCCACCCATGAGGTTGTCGGCATTCGTCGTCACCAGACGCATCTCGGTCATTCATTTTCAAAGCGCCATGATTATGGAAGTATGAAGGCTCGCACGATTAATAGGATAATTAAACGTTTGGCCGATGTAAGTACATCAGGTTTCCCTTGCACTAGATTTCTTTTGTTCATACTGGTACTCTGCAGATGGGTTTCACAGAAAACGTGTATCCTGACTTGCCCTCACGAATCAGAGCACAGTTACCGGCTGATAGCGTCCTCAGTAACGACGCGGAGGACAATATCGTTACAACATTACTCGAGGAACTTTTAGCGTTACCACCCAAACTCCCTGTAGCATCAGGCTCGGGACTTGGAAAAGGAGTTCCATCCTCAGGTTGGCAACTGTAATGATTTATTTATCATTGTATTTGTGACTCCTTGTACTGTACTTTGTGACTTGTTGTACTCGAATAAAGTTGAAATTGTAACTCCGCTGTTACGTCACATAGGCATCAAAAATATGCCTCCGTAAGAAAATCTTTTCTTTGTGTACTGTAAAGGGGAACAGTCACAACGACAATGCAGTAGAGTCCCATTGACGGAAAGAACTTTGTTTGAGGAGGCAGCTTCTGTGGTTGACAGCCTTCTCCTTGTGTTGACTAACAGCTATGATGGCTTAGATGGCTTTGATTATGGAAGGGATACTGGGTACAGCATCGAGTTCATGAATCACACCCGCGCTTTGTGCTGTATGTTTCACCAGGTCCTTCACATCTTGTTGGCGTGTAGGTATAATTGGAGGTAAAAAGGCAATAACCCAAAGGCCATCATAGTTGTGGGCGGGTCTTTGGCTTTGTGGGTGCCGGTTTTATTTGTGTAAGCAAACAACGTGCCTTTTACGATAATCAAAGGCGTGTCCTGGCTTCTTTTGGAGATTTATCAGGTATGTACAGGTTTCTTGATCCTTTTGTATTACATGTTGTTCACTATAAAATTCTTTTTAGTCGTCCCCGTCTCCTTCTGCCCCATTCCACTTGATTTCTTCCGCCTGTTAAACAATGATCGAGAGCGCTGCCGTGTTACCAACCCATAAGGTCTGTTTACCTCGTTTCTTTCACTTACTTTGATGTGTTTTTTCTCAACTCAAATATTCCTAGTTTAACCCGGACCACCATCGTGCACATTTCATTCCTCTATTACAAGAAATCTTCAACGTCGCTGTCAAGGAAGACTTACCACGTGTTCTCTCCTCACAAGACATACGTGCTATTCAAAAGGAGACTGAAAGCCAGATTAAAACTATCAAGGATTTGGAGGCAGCTCAGGACAGGACTGCTCCCAGAGTAGATTTAGAACTTGAAAAAGCACTATTCAAAGCGCGGGCCATCTTCCGAACTTATTACTGCCGCACGTTTCGTATAAACGACCTTCCCAATGAAATCCTCACAAACATCTTCCGGTTGGTAGCCTGGTCTATCTCTAGTCCCCAATCAGCCATCTCCTCTCGCCTGTGGATCACCTGGGTTTGTCGGCGTTGGAGAAATGTTGCGCTCGCCGATACGACGTTGTGGAATGCAGTTTGGTTTCTTGACGCTCCACCCTTCGATCGCTCCCTAGCTTGGTTTGATAGAGCCAGGGCTGCCCCATTGGACATCCGAATCGACAGCAATCATATAGACGGGACTTTCACGGCCCAGCACATGGAGGCGTTGATGGACAGACTACTCCCTAAAATATCCGCTGTCCGTACGCTTATCGTAACCGTTGAGCACTGGGATTCTATATTGGTTGTGCTGGACAAGCTTCGTGCCGCGGGGCGTTCCGGTGTCCCAATCAACATGAACCGTATTGAATTACACAGAACGGGTACCACATATGTGCAGATCGGCACTGGCTATGAGCCTAGAGCTCATCGCGAACCTATAGTGCTCTTTGGCGGTGCCCCGACACCGAAGCTTCATTATATGTCTCTTAATGGCGTTCATGTGCACTGGGACTCACCTGCCTTTACTAATCTCACCACTTTGGATGTCCGGAGGATTCCTCTCGAACTATCCCCAGGAATATCACTGTTCCGACATATGCTATCTAGCTCGCCTAACCTGCGCAAGCTCTGTCTTGATGGAGCAGGTCCCCTACCAGGGACTCCCGATACTTTGCCCCCTCCCCCTCCCATCGTCCTTCAGGACCTTAAAATCCTTGTTATCGGGGATTTCAACGCTCAGTATGCTCCCTATATTATGTCCCATTTATCTGCCCCACACCTACGGGACTTGACACTCATGAAATTCATGGGCAAAGACTATTGTTCCCTGTTTAAGATGATGACAGGGCGATTCCCAGCAGTTAGAATATTGACCACGCATGGTGTTGCTGTTTCCGCCGAACATGCCACAGTCGTATTTCAGTGGCTGGAATCTATGCCACAGCTCTCCTATCTGCGCATAGCTAATATGGCACCAATATTCCTCGACTTATCCCTCTATGCTCCGGAAGACATTCAGAGAAGAATCCTTTCAAAAAGAGTTCTTCTCCCGAAATTGACCGTCGTTGAAGCTCATTCACAGAACCTTGATCATCTTGCTGAATGGGTCAAAAAAAGGCGAGAGATGCGCGTTCCTATAAGCACGGTGTACGTTGGGCGAAGTGAGATGGACCAAGCGCAGGAGAGGTTATTCCAACATCAATGCACCCAACTTGCCACAGAAGCTACTGTACGGATTGTGCACCCAGGGGCGACGACACCAGAAGAAATGCATTTTTTAAACTATATTTAATCCGGGGATCTATGACATGGACCACATATATATGTAGAATATCAAGACGAATACCTTGTGTACCCAAAATAGCTTATACTACTAATAAAGCCAATACTCCCTGTTCTTGCGATGCTTGTGGCTTGCTCTCGGGGTTACACATCGGGTTGGTGGCTGATGTGTCGCAATGGAGATATTTACAATACGAGAAGTGTATGAGAAGTGGTATCATCCAAGCGACTGTTTCCGTTTTCTACCATTCTTCTTAGGAAGAGGTAAAGAAGGCTTTGTAGTATCATTTTCTGGC
>JABCKK010015856.1:54726-106086 GCA_018221785.1 Calocybe gangraenosa
CTGATAACTAGATAGGTGGCATCAACGAGACCCAGCAGGTATTCCTCGCCTTCAGTACCGGTATTATAAACCGAGATAGTATTGATTGGTGCACCAACACGCGGTACAAACTCTTTTTTACCCGTATGTAGTTGCCAAATTACGAGAACCGACTCTTCGCCGCCGCTCAGCAAGTACGCGCCGTTTGCTGTGAACGCAATGGACGAGACGGCATGAGCGTGCCAATGAAAAGCTACCGTTTGTGTCTTTTTCTCGACTCCACGAATGTTGAGGGGTAAGTTATCATTAAGACAGTACCATAGTCGTATGTTCCCTTTATCGTCACCAGTAGCAAAATATTGCTCATATGGATGAAACGATAAACATGTCAAACGTTCAGGCGAGATATATTTGGTAAACCCAGAAGTGAGAGAAGAGGTCGAGGCAACATAAACCTTGTGACCTGCGGTGGCGACCAGCCACGCTCCACACGAAGAAAGCGCAAGACTGGTGGGGAAGCGAGTTTTTCCAATGGAAAGTATTTCAGGTTGGGTACTATTGTCTGCGGGCTTCAATGAGACACGAAGAACAGCAGCAGCGTCAGCTACCGGTGATGAATTGATAAAATTCCTTGACGAATGACGGATTATAAACATACCCATGCTCCTAAACTTTAGTTGGCTCTTGGGAGAAGCAGCAACAAAAACAGTGTCCTTCCATTTTTCATGACAGCATATATGATGGATTGGTTGTGCAATGTCTATCGTTTGCAGGACAACGGCATCCAAAAAATCCCAGACCACTAGACGTCCATCTAGAGAACCAGTAATCAATTGGAAAGCGTTGTGTGGATTAAGTACGACAGTAGTCAAGAAATCCGAATAAGCTTCATTGCGTGAGGACCTTGGTGCGGACAACGTTGCGATTGTCCGTCCGGTGGCTACAGAGTGTATCTTCACGGTCGACCCAGCAAGTGCAAAGAAGAAGCTATCCAAAGCTCGTGTTAAGACATTATAAAGAAATTAAGAAATGGAGGTACCTTCCATCCCTAGAGAATATTGGCGAGAATTTGCTTGCAGATGGTTCAGTTAGAGAATACCATTCCCAGTCCGGATCCGATTCTTCGTTATCCCTCGAGGAGTTACAGGCAGCATTGAGTTGTTGAGAGGTAGGAGCTAATTTTTCCTTGCCTTTGCCTTTGCCTTTGCTTTTGTAGGGCGGGTCAGTTCGATGAGGCTCGCGTGACGTCGACGCAGCCATTCCGTGAATTCAAGAGACGTCGATAAAATTATTCAAAAAAAATATATAGATGCCAAATAAGGCATAACAAGCATGTGATGTGATCTTATCTATAGCCTGTCACGGTAGCCGACAAGTACTCTCACTGAACGACAAGGTACTTGTCGCTCTTCCTCTGTCATAAGTCGTCGTGCATCTAATAAACTTTCCCTCATGCGTTCCTCCTCAATTATCTCCGCTTTGGATAGAGGCTCTCTGGACGGAAACGACCAGCCAATACCAGTCAGAGAACACCAAATAGATATACGCGCCTGCATATCACTGCAAGAAAAAGTTAACCTCAATAAAAAGGAAATATAATATTCCTGAACTAACCTACGATAGCGTTCCACGAGACGGTCAAATTTATTACGGTTGTGGAGTTCTTCTAGTTCTTCATCGTCATCCCAGCCAAAAGGGGTCAATTCCTCCTTCCGGTTCCGTATTCGATCTTTCAGCTCGTCCCACATAGCTTCTTGACACGCGAGAACGTACTGATATGATGTATACAGGTGCATAGCCAGCGACCTTTCATCTAACGCCTCGAGTTGCTCAACGGGGAATAATGTAGGTGGGAGCGCAGAGATTTCGCTCTCGCTGAGAGAACCATCAAGTAAGAACCGTTTGAATGGCCGAGGTACAGAACGTTTTGTCTGCGAATTTACCTCGCTACTCCGATTGAGTGCGCTGAAAAAATCTAATGTTTCGTGGGTAGCTGAAAAAGATGCAGACGTCGTTCTGGGGGCGATGCTGAAGACGGATGGATTGTTAGAATCAGACGTCGAAGTTGTGGAAGTGGACAACGTTGATGAGATTGATAATGAAGTGGGCCTATTCATTGGGGCCGGGAACACGCTAGAACTGTGAGGATCGAGCGTATCTGTATCCAGTCCAACGACGGATGAGGTGACAATTTGTGGAGGTAGCGGCTGAGGCGGGGGTATCGGAGGCATAGGAAAGATAACAACTGGACCTAACGTGACTTGTCGGAAGTAAGTAGTAAAATAACTGGGCAAAACAGCTAAATCGAGAATATTCAGCGCGGGTGAGGCCTACGAGCCTGGAGTATGCGACCACTCACCAGTGGGCTTCATGTTGATAAAACGGTGCTCAAAAACAGATCTATTGAGTGATTCAAGTAAGGCATGGTCATGAGTTGGAATATTCTGCAAAGGCGTGTTCGGAGGTGAAGTACTGCTTCGCTGAAAACCGTCTGGGTAGTGCGCAGAGGTGTGACTTTTAGCTCGCGTCCTATGTGCGGTAGTAAACCAACGAGGGAGCAGAGGAAACATAACATCTAGAACACAAACAGGTAACTCAGAAGAGACTAATAGAACAGTGGATATAGCAAACCATCTTCAATTATTTCCACCGAACCTCCTGGGCGTAGCACACGGTTTACTTCCTTGCAAGCATGATGAGTCTAATAAAAAAGAATCGAGATTTTAAAGCGTACTTCAAATAGAACTCCCCACTACGAAGCCAAATAAGTACTCGCGACCAGCATAGTATGTGATTCTTTACTCACCTTATTTTCAGGAACACCCTTGGCAATACCTTGAATATGTACGTGATCAAATTCGTCATCCTCGAAAGGAAGCCTAGTCGTTAAACTAGATAGAGTTAAGTTCATCGATCTCTATGTATTGATATATTACTTACAAGTTGCCATGTCTCCATTCTATTCGACGGGCAATTGATTCATCAAGCATTTTGAGTGGGATTTGTATGTTAACCAGATCGAAGCCGACCTTGATGGAATGTTACTTTGGGTTCAATGTCACAAGTCATGACTGAGGCCATACAAATTCACAAATGGGCCACTCTTTTGCTGCCTCAATTATCCATGTTCCAGTCTGGTGAACTATGATAAGGCACTGCGCGGATAGAGCGAATGCTTTACATACCCCACATCCAAGGTCTAATGTGCGTTGAGGTGTTCCGTCCTTGTAGTTCACGAACGACACAGACCCTCTTAAATGTTGGACAAACTTGTTATCCAAAGACTCGCTAGTTTCACAAGAGTCTGTTGTGTCAAGACTTGATGAATGCCTATATGTGCGACTCACAGTTCCAATATTTCCTTGTCGTAGGACAGAGGGTAAGGGGCCTTTTCTTTATCATAGGAATGATGACGATGCCCATGCTTATCCAAAAACTGGCCCTCTTTGAGCCTAGGATGCCTTCTCCCGTCAAAAGACGATGCTGGCAAGTGCGTTACAGTGGATAGCGGTGGTGGTGACTCGGATAGTCCCATGGGTGGTTGCCCCGATCGTGATGGGCTATAAATTGCTCAAGTCCAAAGCAAAGCGTACCCTGACGAATTGTAGCGCAGTAGCAGTGAACAGCGGAAGTTTTGAGAGGCGTAAATCAGACCATGGTACTCAGTCGCGCAGAGTCTTGATTGTGATGTAAGGTGATGCCCGAGGTCCGACAGGTGACACAGGGTTGAATCAATCCAAATCAGTGGCCAACAAAGGCATCTATCAGGTATGTATGTTCCCCAATCCCCATCTTATATTTCTACAACTCCACGGCCACATGTATAAGGATCAAGTTGGATGACATGCCTCGTCGAAAGCCAACATCCACTCGTAAAAAAAAAGCGGATATTCAGCTTAAGCGTGCAATAAAACGCGGTGATGCTCCTCCTCCGGATCCAAACCTGAAAGTCCAGAAATCAAAGCTAAGACGAGGTCCCAAAGGAAAGGCTATAGGTTCCGTTTCTAACCCGACAAACGCTGCAAATATATCCTCTGCGAGGCGGCTGCAGTCGGCATTTATTACTCTACCTCCAAAGTTTCTTGAAGAGACTAAGCTCCTAGCGTCAAAACTATCTTTAAATCGGCCCATTCCAGATGAAGTTACCATCTTCCCTCTCCATTTGATAGATCATGATGGTACTAATGCTCCCAAGTTAACTTGTCCACGTCGTCCAAAATGGCGATTTGATATGACTAAGAAAGAAGTGGAACATAACGAAGAAGGGCTATTTAACAAATGGCTTGAACAAACTGACGAGCTCATACTCGCCTGGCAAGGTAGCAACCAAGTCGATGCAGGTGAACAGGAAGGCGCGGCAACAGACGAAACTACACTCCCAAAAGAAATTAATGCCATGCCTCAATCTCCCACTTACTTCGAGCGAAACTTAGAGGTATGGCGCCAACTGTACGTTATTCACAGTCTCCAACACCATCGCGTCCTAACCAACTGAACACAATGCTAGTTGGCGCGTAACCGAGATCTCGCAGATTCTTCTGGTCCTCCTTGACTCTCGTTGTCCTCTATTACATCTTCCCCCGTCCCTTGTTTCTTATCTCTCAGATAGAAGAGTCATATTGGTCCTCACAAAAGTCGACATATCTGGATCAGAGCGAGCCACAGCCTGGATGAATTACTTTCATGGACATCATCCTCACCTACGTGTGGTAGAGGTTGAATCGTACATTCCGAAAGGAGAAAGCGCACACCATCAAGGGAGAACACAGTATGAACCTCACCTTCCTCAGGCTTTTAGGGAGAGACTAGTGGCAGTTATTCGAGATGTACACGCCGAGATGTTGTCGCCCCCGGAAACAGTGAGGGATAACCCTAAACGCCTAGAGAACTGGAAACCCTCCGTGAAAAGAGACGTTGACTGGGATAGTATGTTGAAAGTGGGCGATCTCAAGATGGGGTCAAAGATAAGTACATATATTCCAGGAACGCAAGAGGAAGGCGACGGCGAAGCGACGGAAAATCAAGATGGGGGTGAGTCTGAACTTCTAACCATTGGCTTGATAGGTGAGATTCAAACCGCGTTTTTCTGAACAAAACCTGATTCGACTCTCAGGTCAACCGAATGTTGGGAAGTCTTCCCTTCTAAACGCATTGTTTGGCACTAGCAAAGTCAGGGCGTCGAAGACTCCTGGAAAGGTGAGAGAGTTGATCAGGCTTACGACTTAGACAACCCATTTTTTTTCGCAGACTAAGCACTTTCAGACGCTGTTTTGGACGCCAGAAGTACGCCTGGTTGATTGCCCAGGCCTTGTCATGCCAAACTTTGTACCTATGGAAATACAAGTACATCCTCAGCTCAGCTCAATTCCTTTGGCCCACTGAACTCGTTATTGATAGGCCCTCTGTGGAATCTTGCCCATATCCCGCATATCTGCTATACCATCATGCATCCACTATGTTTCCGAAAGACTTCCTATCGAGCGTATTTATAACCTGAACCATCCAAGTTCATCATCGCCCTCTATCATTGATAAGAGGACCTGGCGAGCTGGCGTCGGGCCCAGGTCACTCGAGGAAAAGCTTCCCATCTGGACCGCAATGGATGTTCTTACTGCTTATGCCAACATGAACAAATGGTTGACAGCCAAAGCGGGGAGACCGGATATCCATCGGGCTGGTAATGCGAGTATGTCACTAGCATCTTTAAGCCCTGTCCCCCCCTCACAATTTTTTTTCTCAAAGTTCTCAGATCAGTGGCAGAAGGGAAAATTGGTTGGGCATATTGGCCCCCAGGCATAGATATTACCATAATAAAGACAAATATGGAGGAGCAAGGGAATGGCCTCTATATATCCCGAGCTACGACAACGGATACCACGGATGGGGAAAGCACGAATGGTGACGACCAATACACGAGCAATTACACTTCAAGCGAAAGCCAAGAAATGACCAGCGATGATGAAAGTAGCGACAGTGATGATGAAAACGCAAAAACCAGACAAATACATGCCACAGGCAGATTTGGAACGCTGGCCATCGATGATGTTGAAGATGAGGAGGTATATGAATTCACATAATCAGTAAGATTGCCTTGAGATTTCTATCGTCGTTTGGCATTTTGATCAACGCCGTCAGCGTATCGGTATCACTACCTACTTTATTAAGATGTTGTTATAACTAGGATCGCATACGGCCCGTTCCATTTTTTGTGGTTTATCTAAAGTGGTCGCCAGACGACGTCAGATCCCTTTGCAGCCTTTCTGCATTTCTTGCGAAGTCTTCTTGCAGAGAAGAGACGTCAGGTGGGGCGGCACAGCACTTACTTTGGTTGATCACGACAGTGGCTTGCGAACAGTATTTCGGAAAATCCACAGTCCGATGGAAATTGTTCGCTGCGGACAATCTTCTAACGCTCTAATGGCGGTCCGGATACGTCCCGAACACTAATTACCAGATATACAAATAACTGTTGGACTCGGGGCAACCGGGCAAGTTTAAGCAAGTTGCTAAGATGTTCAACCAAATCTCTGCCATATTGTTTTGTTTTGTCGCCCCCCTCATCCACGCACAGACTGTCTATCTAGCTGGAGATTCCACTATGGCTAGAGGTGGGGGTGGCTCTGGATCGGATGGTAAGACTTAGATAGCCGTGTCATCCCAACCTAAGCTTTGTAATATACAGGCTGGGGCCAATACCTTGGTCAGTACCTTACGATCCCAGTTATAAACAATGCTGTAGCGGGTCGTTCTTCTCGGTCTTACACCGACGAAGGACGCTTTACGACGCTAATCAACACTGTCAAGAGTGGCGACTACGTTGTGATAGAATTTGGACACAACGATGGGACAGCCAGCCCAGATAATGGCAGGCAATGTGCAGTGGGTGACGGCTACGATACAACGGCGACTGTGACCGCCGCAAAGTGAGCGTTTTATTATGCAACTGTAGAAAGCGTGGCATAACTAATTTATTGTTCTAGTGGCGCGCAAATTGTGATCCATACGTTCCCTTACTACATACAAAATGCTGTCAATTCTTTCAAGGCCAAAGGTGCTATTCCCATCGTGTCTTCTCAGACTCCCAGTAATGTTTGGTCGGGAAATGCCATCGCTGCTGGTCCTCGCTTCGTGGGATATGCTCAGACTTCAGCCAGTCGGACGTCGGTCACATACCTTAATCACTATGACTATGTCGCCCAGGCATTCAATAAACTTGGACAAACTGCTACTACTGCTTTCTTCCCAGTCGATCACACACATACTTCCCCCGCTGGAGCTAATGTTGTGGCTCAGGCATTCGTAAGGGGTCTGTTGTGTGGAAGCAATTCTTTGAAGAGCAAAGTGAATTCCGCCGGTCAATCTGTTCCAAGTCAGCCATATTCACCTTCAACTTGTACCTATTCTAACACAACTTTAGATGGCTGCTTATGAAACACAACATGGCGATGTCAATTTGAGCCCCAGGGCAAAGAATTATATAATCATTGGCACACTGTATTTCTCAGAGAGGTTGCGCGATAAACTTCACTCTACTTTGAACGCGAGAACATTATAAATAGCCCTAGCTAAATTTGAGCAGAAACCTCTGATAAAGATAGAACCGACAGCTCTGCTCTTCGTAAACCGTTCAAAACAATCTATCACAAGGTGCTATCATGTGGGACGGAGGGACACTATTCTGTATTTGCGCAAAAAAAACAAGGCCAGCGATGTCAAGGACGAACCTGATTACTCCCATGTTGACCATCTGAGACGGACCGCCAAACGTCTTGTCACGCTTTCGGCACATCTATCGTCTTCTTTTTGCAAAGAAATACTCCCGGTCCTGCTCCGCAAAAATGTCCACATGTTATCGGACACAAATGGCTGCGGCATGGTCAGAATTTACCGTACCGGTGAGCACAGTTTCTCAGAAGAAACGGGGGGTTCCACAAACTTTATTTTTACCCTCCCCGGACCAGAAAACGGACCGTGGCATTGCCGCCAAAAGCTAAAAAAGTTATGTAGCAGGTACTCTCGCGAAGTGTATCTGGCCCAGCAACATGTTCTTTTCGTTTGCAGTTTCGTTAGCCGTCTTGTTACCCACAGTGTTTGGGCAGACATTGCATCTGGTTGGAGACTCCACCATGGCACTGGGTGGTGGTGGTTCGGGGACACAAGGTCATTTTCTCTTGGATATTATGGGGTATATCACTTGCTAAAGTAATGATCAGGTTGGGGCGTTCCGCTGTCCCAATACTTTAATATCGCCACCTCGAACAGAGCTGTGGGTGGTGAAAGTGCCAGGAGTTACAGCGATCAGGGAAGGTTTACAAGCCTTGTAAGCGCTGTCAAAAGTGGAGACTTTGTGATTATAGAATTCGGACACAATGATGGTTCTGCGGGTGCGGTGGATAATGGAAAGCAAGATGCCGTTGGAGATGGATACGACATCACCAGCGTCGTTACTGCAGCCAAGTGAGCAATATATAAACCAGTTTTACAACGCAGGGGGCGTCTGCTTACATGACTGCAGTGGAACACAGATTTTGATCCACAGCTTTGCGTTCTACATTGAGAATGCTATTGCAGCGATCATTGCCAAGGGAGCTACACCTATTATATCTTCCGTGACGCCAGACAACATATGGTCTGGAAATGCGATTGCTGCGGGTGGACGATTTGTTGGGTATGCGAAGAGCATTGGGACTCGGAGGAACATTGTCTACGTAGATCACTATGCGTACACTGCTCAAGCATACAACAAACTTGGGCAGGTACAGACGACGACATTTTATCCAAACGACCATCTCCATACAAGTGCAGCTGGCGCCAATGTAGTAGCGCAAGCATTTGTCAGGGGTTTGTTGTGCTCGACCAGCGCATTGAAGAGCAAGGTGAATAGTGCGGGACAAGCTGTACCCAGTACGTGATCTCGTGATCTCTCGAGCTCTTATTTCTTATTTCTTATGTTATTCTAGACGGATGTGTCTGATGTCTGATATGTAGTCAAGTTATCAAATAGCGAGCGTGTGAAGTAGAGCAATAAATATCTGACGTCAGAGTATGTGACGTCACCAGTGTGACTAGCACTTTTGACCATGGAAATCACAACGCCCCACGATGCTGTCCTCGCCCAGGTAAGTAAGCTAACCTTTTTCTGTCTTACCACAACACGTTCTATCGTGACACAGGGGGATAAACATAATGCAATCAACAAAACAACAAATACATGGGCTCCAAGTAATCTATTTGACCCCTTTGACGCGACTGTCATCGGTCAATCTGGTTCCTTGGCGCCAGACTCGCACCACAATCACAATACAGTCACAAACGATATATTCACACAGAAAAGGGGGGATGGGAACAAGGAGGAGCAGTGGATTCATCTGTCGCGGGTGCTAGCCTTGCAAAACGAGGTCGCAAAGATGCATCTCGATATGGAGGGTGTGGGGCTTGGTGATGCGAAGGGTAAAGGTATAGCCTCAAGCCGTGGTAGAGGCAGAGGGAAAACGGAAGCAACGAAAAGGGAATGGCATGAAGGTGTTAGGGATGGGGCATCAAAAAGGAGTATGACGATGGACCATGTTGCTGATGCTACGCACGAAGGAGATGAAGAGGGTGTTGGTGCTGCTGGCGATGAGGAAATCGATATCAAAAAGGCAAGAGAAGAGAAGTTTGCCAATTTGGCTAATCAATTCGAAGGCAGGACAGAGTCCATACAAGAAATCATGAACAAAGTTACTCTTCTTCAAATGGGCTAGTCACGATCATACTCATGTCTATTATATCCTAGTTGGATCAACTGTCCAAAGCACTGACCGAATTTCATACACTGAAAGCACCTACGTTCGAACTTGCGAAACGGGGCTCGGTGACACCAGATGGAACATCTCCTCAATCCCAAACGAAGAGTCCCCAATATACCTCAGCTACGCCACCAACTTCCGGAATTGCCAGCCTACGTCCCGTGCTTCCACCAACGCATAGCCCGCAAATTTTGGCTTCATCCAGCACCATAAATCCTGGCGATTTGGAGAGCAGCGTTATTCCCTCATCTCTCAGTCGTTCAGCTGGACGAAAGAAAACAAAAGTGACACCACTCGTTCTCAACGCATTGGAGCCAGGGAAGCAGACACATGTGGTGGATAGTCCTGATTCTATGGGAGTGCACGTCAATCTCCCTCCTGAATAGAACTTTAGCAGTACCACATGTACACCTCGAGGCGGAAGCTTAAATAAAAGTCAGCAACGCGACTTTAGCGTGTTTCGGAGTGTGATCGTGATCGAACCAAGTTTATTATATTACGTCATCATAAATAGCCATAATATAAACGAGTCAATACCAAATCTTTAATTGTCCCAATGGCTTCACAACCCATCCTCGGTCTCCCACCTGTGCCAACTACACTAAGATCTATATCACCTTATATACAACGCACTCATGAGCTGAAAAATCAAGATCCTATCATGGCATACTGGTGTGCTTATTATGCTGCGCAAATCGGTATCTCTATCAAAGCCAAAGACTCTGCTTCACGCGACCTTTTACTATCTCTTCTGGGGCTACTAGAAAAGCTCAAAAGGGATATTGGTCCACACGATGCGCTTGATATTGAAGCCGTTAGCTCAGCCTACGTCGAGAACTTTGCATTAAAGGTGTTCGCAATGGCCGACAACGAAGATCGGACGGGTGCCGCAACAAGGTCTTTTTCTCGAACAACGTTTCTTCAATTAAAACACTGACACCCGCACTCTCTAGATCAACGGCAAAAAAGTTTTTGGCCGCTGCTAATTTTCTCGAAGTCTTGAAAATCTTCCCCAAAGCTGACATGTCCGAATCTGTATGCCACGCTTACCACACACACAAGTGCTGTTTACTGACACCCACTCTTTTGTACACAGGCAACAGAGAAAATAAAATACGCCAAATGGAAAGCTGCGGATATCGCAAAGGCATTCCGTGAAGGCCGAAAACCCACCCCCGGCCCCGCTGATTCCCAAAGGGAAATTGTCGATACAACATCACCGGCATCCCCACCGTACCAGACACAGTCGAAGCCTGTTGACATTGTCCGTTCAAACCAAAGCTCTGGATCTGGTTCCGACAAGAGTATCAAGCGCATCTCCCCGCCTAGCCATATTAACATTCAGCATTCAACGACGCCACCTGTCGACCTACAAAACCAAACACCATCTCGATATCAAGGCTCTCACCTCGCCGTTCCTGAATGGGGCGGTGAAGGTGAAGCGACACCTGGAAGCTGGAGCACCGCCGCAACACCTGGAACTGCACAAGATTCATCGATGGAATGGGGAGAGCAACCGTCACCTACCAAAACTAAAGCGGGGGCATCACTCGGCCACAAACCCCGGAGCGGCAGTGATAGTAGCAGTGGTAGTAGCAGCGGGAGTAGAGGCATCCTGAAGAACGCGGCTCGAGTGGGCGGAGCATCACCGCCACGCAGCATGAACGAGCGTTACGCGTCTGATCAGCGTGAATTTCCTACCACGACCAACAGTGAGGATACACTCAAGAAAGCTGTTCACTTCACACCTTCTGTCATCGACGGTCTATCTGATACGTCTATGGCCAGTTCTACCGCCCCAAGCTCCCCTTCATACGACGACCACGTATTTGTGGGAGGTCACGCCAATGGTCTATACCATCCTCCTCAACCGGGCTATGCTGAAAATCCAGGCTTTGACCTTAGAATTTTACCTCCCGGCTTCGTACCAGATCAACATCAAGGGGACCTAACGAAAGGGCAGCCACTTCCAGCACGTATATCGCCTCCAAATATGTCATCCTATGATCCGTATGTGGTACAACATCCTCCAGCACCTGAAACCGATCCAACACGCCATATCATCTATGCTCCTACTAACTCACACCATATCGCGCCCCAACCGCCGCCACTTCCTCGGCATCATCATTCTTCCACGCCGCCACAGCCCATTGTCGATTTGACGCCGAGCATCATTACTAAAGCTCAGAAACACGCTAGGTTCGCCATCAGCGCTCTTGACTACGAAGATGCTGAACAAGCTCGAAAAGAGCTCAGAGCGGCGCTTTCTGTTCTTGGAGGGTGATGGAACCACGAGCCTGTGTGCTGCGCTATGCTGTGCTAAACTTCTTTTGAGCTAGGCCTCTTGTTGGCAGATTGTGCTGTCCTGATATGCTTATCGTTTCACCTCTACACCTATTATTGTATAACTATCTTCTTTCTCATCTTAGGGTCAGTAATATTTTAATGACACATTCCGCATATTGAAGTTGATAGCATTGTCACATCGGCAGCACGCGAGAAAGGAAAAGTGTAGCTAATCAAGCCTCGTTTAGCTCTAACATTCGCTGCCTCTCCTCCAACTCCTTGATTCTTTCTTTTACAGAGGTCGAGGATCCACCCAAGCCGGCTCCAGTATTATCCCTAAGTGTTGATATCGACGGTCGAGTCATCAAAACCGGATAAGCATCAGCTACGGTAACAATCTCAACATGATCAGAGCCTTGGCCGTCCATCTCTAGTCGATCCCGATCATCAAAAACGCAATTCGTTTCGTAATCGTGGTGCAGTGCTATATATGGTGGTGCATAAGTGGGCAACGCTGTAGATTCTTCAATGGCTGTCGAAGACATCACGCCAAAGGGGACAGCTGCAATAGAAGGTGGCTTTGGCAGCAGCCTTGAACTAACACTGGCGCCGTCGGCATGAATAGGCTCCGTGTTCCTTCGAGAAGTTAGTGACCACAGATTTGGAACCATGGGATGCGAAGTCTGCAAGACTGGGAATACTGTTTGCTCGTACGCTAAGGAACTGACTTTACAATCGAGTTTATGATCTTGTCCTTGTTCATCTTGGGAAACGGGCGGGTGGTCTCCCCCAGTGCAGTATATATTAGGGTCCAGGACCGTAGGAGCCGGGTTTTCTGCAGAAGACGTCGACGTTACCGAATCATAAGCGACTGCGTGACCCAAGCACTGATGATTTGAGTTGCGGCTGCTGAGTGTATCCGTTGTGTCGATTCGTGGACTAGAGGCAGAAGCAGCAGCATCAATCTTGGCCTGCACACGACGGGCAAAGGAAGAAGGACCCTGAGGACCAAAGTTCGCGGTTCTTTGATGCATATCCTCTTGGGGTCCGGAACTGGTATAACAACAGAGATCGTCAACAGACGCATGGTATAAGTCGGCGAATCGTGGCGCATTCTCAAAATCGGGATCCACATGGAGGACATAGGATGAAGTTTCGTTGTCATCTTCGTACATAGCAAGGCCAAGTAATTCATTACCGTTAGGTTCTTCCCCGCTGGCGATGGGCTGTAGCATGTATTCTTCGTACCAGACGCCGTCATGGTCATCTTGGGCAGGAAAGGCTTCATGTTCAGAGATGCTTCCCAGTAAGCCTTGACCTATAGAAGAGATTGTTGGGGCACTCGTATTCGAAAGGAAAGACTTTGGGTCAGAATCGCAAGAACTCGGAGTTTCTTCAGCATGCAAGGGCCGCATGCCATGCGGTTTTTTGAGAGGGGCACTAATCGGAGGTTTTTTATCTTCAGCATATTGTTGTTCGGGGGCTGCGTTGCGGGCAGAGGGGTTAGGCTGTGGATCAAGCGAAAGAAAGTTTACAATTTTTATAGGTATAGAAGTCTGCATCTCGGATGTTCGCAATGTTCCAGCACTTAGGGTCACCCGGATAGAGTATTCGATTTCCAGTAGTCGACCGCGCATTACAGTCAAAGCATCCGGCTAATATTCAGTCAGGTTAGTGAGCGGGAAGTATAGATAGCATACCGGTAAGAAAATAGAATGAGAAAAATCTAAGGTTTCTGCAGGTGGAACGCCTCCCCACCATCCTTTAGCACTTGCATGACCTCGAGTTCCACGTTGACGCATTTCCAATACGGACTCAGCAACCTCCTTATGCGAGGTAGACGTTTGGCAGGCATCAGGATCCATTTCATAACCATCTTGAAGAGTGTCAAAGTGTTGGTTCGGCTTATAGATGACAGTTGTCCGAATAAGGGAAAGTGTTAGACTGGTGATTGGCTTCCTGCTCGAATTCAAGACACGAAGTATCACGAAGCACTGTTGACCTGCAACCCAATACGAGCGGTGAACAGAAGCCGTTAACTCGACCTTTCCGGATCCGCCTAAAAATAAGCTTTTCAATACAGTCACCTGTAGTGGTTTCTGTGCAGGTGCGAGAATTATTGAAGGATCTAGCCTAGGCCATATCTCACAGTCACGGTAAAAGTGGGCGATTGAGCGTTCGTCCGAGATAGAATCTTTGATTTTGATAGATCTTTTATAATTTCATAGAGAAAAAACAGCGATGTCAGCTCCAACCTTATAGCTGACAAAAAACGTACACCATCGCGATGTAGCGGACTGCAACGCCAGACTGAATCTGTATAACGCCTTTGGGAGCCCCATAGTCCATGCATATAGGAAGATGAATAGCGAAAGGAATTGCATGCTCTCCTTCCATTGCCCACGCGAAGCCTTCAGCGTCATCATGAAAGTCACTCAACCCCCCTGTGGTAGCTGTTGTGGTAAGAAGAGGCGAAGAGCACTGATAGAACGGATATCGATCCCGTTGTTTTGATATTGCTTCAAAGCCAACGACTCTTATTTTTCCTCCAGATATCATGACAGGCAACTCGTTTTTAGCACACTTTGGCACAAGGATTTTCACATGCCCCTGAAGGTATCCTCCTTGGACACAAGTCTTGCTATATAGGACAAGGTCTAATTCCACTCGTGCCCGGAACTTTGCCTGCTCGAGAAGTGTTCCTCTTGAACATGTTCCCTGGCAGATGGCTGGTAGGAGAGAGGCCCCAGGCTTTAGTCGCGCATTTGAGCCACCAAGGATCGAATTTAATTCTGCAGCATTTCGTCCTGGCGTCGCATTTGCACTGAGAAGCGTGCCGTGTCGAACAAGGCCAGCTTGGCGGTCAAAACTATTGAAGTCTTGTGAACCTTGACTTCGACTGTCTTCTATCACCGAATCTGACGAACTTGAATACATAGGTGAGCGTAACAGGCAAGGTGACAACGCAGTAAATTATGTAAGTACATTCGATAACAGCTGCTAGTACGACATTGTATTTCCTACAAGATAGCTAAAAATACATGATGAGATATAGCTACACTCAAGAGTTCAAACAGTCCAATGCTAGTACTTGTCCAGTCTCACCAGTGCCCAAGTGTTATTTTACATCGCTCAAACCCAAGTTCTACCCACGAATCCACTCCATCAACTGGAGGGGACGATTTAGAAAGACCCACGAAGCCTACTCGGTGGTAAACTTTGCTAGCTGGAACGTTGTCATGGGCCACGTATAGAATAACGCCCTCCTTTGACTCAAGTAGACTGCATTGATTGGTCGGAAACCGAAAACCTTCCCAAATGAAACGATCAAACTTACCTCTGAGTGACTTTTCGAACTAGACGCTCAGCACATTTATTTGATCTCCAATTGGGATTGGTATAAACCTTGGTGATAGCTGCTACTGATGGACTCTCCCGTGTTACAGCCACGATAGATGCGATCTCTGCCGGTTGGCCTACAGCCTGTATGGTATGTACCCATAGCTGTTCTTGATCTATGAGTATTGTCGCCTCATTGACAGCTTCTTCCATAGTCAAAACAAATGGCTTCTATCATATTTTTAAAGTCAACAGCAGACATAGAGACGCGACGTCATGAACCTACAGCCTCTGCGGCAAAGCCATAGCAAAGTTCGGCTGCTGCAGGAATGTCCGCAACGGTAGCAAGGCGTAATTCAAAGGAAAGATCGGGGAATATTGTGGGTTGTCGGTGGATACGCGTGAATTTCGTGCAGAAAGTAAGCCTTGCGGCATAATAGGGATTAGTGTAGTGGGGGATTCGTGTCATGCGGCTCCAAATTTCGGCAAATACCCTTGAGACGAGCTCAAGGGAGAATATAGAATAGATACGCTGCACATCGACGGATTTATACAACGCTTCTGCCATACGTTGAATGCGAGGTTTGACAAAAGCACGAGTGTTGTCAGAAGAGGGGTGAGCACAATATATGAAGGCCGGGTATTCGCCCATCGGATGGCGAGTACATGATAGGACGAAGTCAACTTCTTCGTCTGTGGTGCAAACGATCCACAGTTGGTCGCTGCCAGTGAAACCTTCGATATCGCTTTTAGCCTTCAACGCATGGGCGTATACGATGTTCGATTCATGGGGGTGATCTTTGAAGGATGTCCAAACACTGTGCGGGAGGGAGAGAGCAGAACTAAAAACGGAAGTAGAGATCTTGGAGAGAACAGCAGGCATGTCGACAATCAATTACTACTCTTGCGAGCTTTTATATGCTGAAGAAGACCTGAGCATTGAGCGATTCAGGAAGGCTGTATGTCGCATAATGGAATCCTTCCATAGATTGTGTGCCAGTGAACTGGTGGTAAATGAACCCGAAGCCCATTTGGACTTGAGAGCCACCGCCCAGCATAGCCTGTAGTTAAAAGTGACTTGAAACATGCACTTGCGTACACTATGTGTGATTTAATCCTGATTCGATTCATCACTCTTTCAAGAATGATATGTAAAGATGTTTGAATAGCTGTTTACCCACAAAACGTGTGGCCGGGGTTTGCTCGTTTCTTCATCACGGTCGGGAAGCTCTTCGAATAAATGTATATTGCTGGTGGTCGATGACTGCCTGGCTGCCTGTTCAGGTTGCACTGTAAAAGCTCAGGTATCGGGCCTCGGTGATGAAAGAAAATTGGAATGTAAACCACGTGCTTCCCCTGTGCACCCTTTCCGTCCGTCCTGCTCGCCGGCGTTCACCTTCTGACTGTTGAGATGTCAGAAAAAGCTGCTCGTACGCATAGTCAAACATCCAATCGGGCTCAAAATCGAGGTAGTGGTGGCGAAAGAAAGGTAGTATTCAAAGGCGTCCTTGACAATCCTTTCCGAATACCCTGGTATTGATGACTTTGTTCTTACTCCAACAGCGCTTGACGTTCCTAATATTAGGCCTTCACTTCCATTGAATGTGCAGAACACTGCATTAGATATTTGCCTCGCCGAACTAAAGGGCATCGCTGAATATCGGAGAAAACGAAAGCGCTGCCGTCTGCTAGATGAACCACAGCAAAATGCTCAAAAGAGACAACGAATGACAGATGAGTCTGCTAGTATACATACTGTCGAACATTTGGAGAAAATGGTGGCCTTGGATGTCTCCTCTTCTACCCTCATCGAGAGCGACAATTGCCCTCCGATTTCACAGCACTTGATCATAGGCATCAATGAAGTAACGAAACGACTAGAGTCTCAAATACGAGACAAGCGCCTTAGTACCATTGGGACAAAGAATGAAATTTCAGAGCGCCTTCACCCTTCTCCACTGCAAATTATTCTAGTCTGCCGCGCTGATGTCAACCCGCCTATCTTGGTTGACCACCTACCGCACTTGGTCGCCGCGTACAATTCGCTACAGCCTCAGGTGCCCGTCATATTAATGCCTTTACCTCCTGGTGCCGAACTATCAGTATCAAAAGCTGTTGGCTTGCGAAAGGCTGCTGTGCTAGGTATTGAAGTGCGTCTCAACTGTTCCTTATCTGTTTAGTTCTTACTCGCTCGTAGTCTACTTTCGGAGCTCTAGAAGTTTTCATAAAGTCCATAGGTCCAATACCTATACTTACAGCTACGTGGCTAGCATCCCCCATGCCTGCAACCACATTCATCCCGACGCACATCAAGCAGACTCGGACTTCTGCACCTAAAGATATGAGGGCAGTGAAAGAGCGAAGGAAGGCAGAGAAGTTAACAAAAAAGCAGGTCAAAAGGAGTCCAGAAACTGCTCATGTCAAGTCGAAGAATAAGAGACAGTCTAAATAGATGTGAGGATAGATTCAAAGCTTGTCTATTTACCATCAGCTTCAAACCATAACATGAACATTACGGCTGGTTGCGTACATTTTCTTTCCTTTTCTTCGAATACCAACTTTCAGGGTTTGGTTTGGATGTTTCTTGCTATCGTGGGCACACGCTGCTCTGGAAAATCAGAAATTCTAGCATACTATGCTTCTGTCCATGGATTTATCCCTGTTCACCTTAAAGGAAATCAGCTAGCCCTAGTCACCAGTTCAGACGTAATGCTATCTCCTCGGCACAAAAGGATATACTTTTCATCAGCGCATCTTGTTTAGATTTCTGCAGCCAGTTCCCCCAGCTCCGTCGAAAATGTAACGCCACAACAAGCCAGTTCGAGGTATTTAGACTCTACACAAATTTCCGTTTAACGGCCAAACACCAACTGCGAATTTTCAGTCAAGATCGCTCAAGCTTCTTGTCGACGTCTGATCTACTTAAATATGTTACATCCAATTGGCAACAGCATTTTGTGACCGTCGATCTCTGTACTCGGGACCTGATTAAACCCTTTCTCAGGCGGCCGTTTTTTATGCTCCTTGGCGTCGATGCTCCACTGATCACTCGATTTTCACGATCGGGAGAGTATGTCAACCATAGGTCTAGAGGCTGATCTCACCTCACGTTAAACAGGAGCTCCCTCGAAATGTTTGTGCAAGACCATGATCGTAGGATGTTTGGCCTATCGTCTTCAAAAGTCTCCGAGCAAGATACCTCATGTCTAGTGCTACTGAACGACCTTGTTCGTGTTAACATCTTCAACTTCTTCCCAACCCTTTCGGGCTTACACCAACACCTCGAATCATTGGATTTGCTGGATCCGGAGAAGCTCCGTCCAGGATGGGACGCATATTTCATGGTGCGTAGTTTCTTCTTAACCATTTGACGGACGCGTCAACGTGATCGTATCCAGACTCTAGCCTCTCTAGCCTCTCAGCGATCAAACTGTATGAAACGCCGTGTTGGAGCTGTCCTTGTACGTGAACACCGAGTAGTGTCCACAGGGTAAAGCAACCTACCGCACTTCAAAGCACCTACCCATTGAATGAGTTGTGCTTCTTATAGCTACAATGGCACTCCTCGAGGAATTCGTAATTGTAACGAAGGCGGATGCTTAATTTGTAATGCAACGTTTGTCAAAACCGAGATGTCAATTGAGTGCGTGTGTTTACATGCAGAGGAGAACGCTCTTTTGGAGGCGGGAAGGGAAAGAGTTGGGACGAACGCTGTACTATACTGCAACACGTTAGCGTTTCACATTCTAGCATATACTCTCATCCAACAGCCCACAGTTGCCCATGTCTCCGATGTACTATCAAAATCATCCAAACCGGAGTGAAAACGGTTGTCTATAACATGACATACAAGGTGTCAGTACCTCAAATATTGCCAAAACAGATTCTACCTTACGACTTCTAGTGATGAAATGTCTGCCTCTTTGTTCCGCGGGGCAGGTGTTGAGCTTCGACGTTATAGCCCCCCAAAAGAGTTCAAGCCTTTTCTAGGCGATCATCACCCAGATTAGTATTAATCATCCGAGCACCCGTCTCGGATGCTGGGAAGTCGTGTTAGCTCTTGGAATAATATGGCCATGTTGGCCTGGATATCCCACTGTGGTGCCACCAGAAACTGCATCGTGAGACAGTCATTTCCTGTTGTCGAAGACAGCACCAGCCAAACGGCATCTGGATTCTTCCTAGCCACTTCGAGATATAAGTCGCAAGCACACACTTGTAACTCTTCGTGCGCTTCTTTGTGTAAAAATCGTCTCATGTCCAGTAGAAGCTGCCAGGTAGAGGTTTCTTGGAGGTGAATACCCTTAACAGCTGCAGTCATTGTCTTGATCAAAGCTCTATATGTGCGATGGGAATGCGTGTAGGCAGACTCTGTTCCAATAGCGCCAAAACCTCTTCGCGCGAGTGCGTTGGATCCATCTGCAATAGCCAAATTGTGCAATAGTATATGAAACTTGGGCCAGACATCATCCCAGACTCGCCGGAACATAAAGCTACCTGCATGGACCGCTAACGCTTCCACTAAGGACGCCGCAGCACTGACCACAAATGGTTCCGGATCGATAAGTCGATTAAGGATGAAGGGCCATGCAAGATGTATAGATGGTAAGAGAGCGGATTCTGGAAGCACGGTCACAGATGACGCCAGTAGTGATAAGATTCTAGCCCGGATGACTGGAGAGCCATGTGTGAGGAAATAAAGTGAACGAGACACGATTTGCTTTGTGAGGGATTGTAAAGGTGTTGGGGGCGGATCTGCGTTGGGATCAGATTCTTGGGCAGGTGGCTGATCTCCCTTCTCGTCAGAGGCCGCGCCAGCTCCCCATGCTTCGTGAGGCGCAGGTCCATAATCAGTTTGGTCGCTGGTATCGATCCGTTCGTGTCTGTGGGTGAACCACAAGAAAAAACCCTCCATCGATTGAGTGTCCTCCGCCACCTCTTTTACCTGTTGAGATGGCCTGGCAACACTGGATAGGGCATCTCTGACATCTTCTCGGATGACATCTATAACATCTCCCAGGACGCCAATGAGTCCTTCAACAATCACTTTATAACCATGAAACTCGTCCAAGCGATCGAAACATTCTTCAACGACATCGCCAGCACGCTCTACGACATCCCCACCAACTAAACGAATCATTAGGGTTAACACCCTTGTCGCCTCCACGTCAAGCCACCGTCGACTGAGTCGGCGAGACACAGCGTCAAGAGCGTAATCGAAATTGGAGAGTAAGAGGTTGGCCGGAGATGCGTATGATGTCGCGGTTGTCATATGACTTAAAGTTGCCAAAGCGGTATACGAGAGATATGCGTCGGAGGAAACAAGAGACCGCAACACTGGATAGAGGGTGTAAATAAAAAGGGGAATTGATTGTGTCCGCAGGATACTAGTCGAGACAGCAAGGAGCTGGAGTAACAATGCTTGGTGAAGTCCCGGTTGTTGTCTTGTAGTCGTCTTATGTATAGCAGATGGATGGACCAGCCGTAGAGTCTCAGGTATGAAATTGAGGCCTACTACATGTTGAACGAGTGTATGGTCATCCAAATCATGACGATGGAGCGGGATTGAGCCTGCTTGATCTTCCTGGCCGGATTCGTCCCAAAGCTCTGCGACACTTCTGGCTAGAGCGCGTGCCAACTTCACTAACCGTTTACTTCTTCGAGTTAGGTTTGTATCATCAGTAAGAATTTCCTGAGAAAGCGAGATTCCTACTACCCCTTCCAATAGACGGCACGCACACCAGGTCGCGGCGACAGACATACTAGTTGTTCCACTTCGACCAACATTAGCAAACCATTCTACAGTGAAGAGGCACCCGTCTCCGCTCGCTCGACCTAAAGCACGGAACATACGCTCTAGAGCGCTTCTAGCACTGCTCAATAAAGCATTCTTGAGCTCCAAATTAGGGAAGGGTACCCATGATGGAATGTCTTGGTTACTTTCCAACATGAGCTGAGCGGGGTTCGCTTCTGAAAGGATCACGGGTGGCTTAATGAGCTCCAAAATGGAAAGTAAGCTCCATCCCCACTTCTCAATTCCACCGTTGGGTCCCAGAAGCTTCCCGATTCCAGTTGAGATAAATTTGAGGCCCCCATGAGTGTCATCTGGTGAAGCAAGGCGACAGATAGCTTCAATTAACCCAGCAGCATGTTCGACCTTTGCATCTTCATGGATAGATAGTAGCCGGGGCAACGCTAACAGGTTATCATTCGTAGTCCGTAACAGCGTCTGTTGCAGAGGATGTTGTAACATGGATGGTGTTGCAAGAAGTAACAATAACGAGGCGCGGGACTCGTCAGAAGCAGAAGGAAAGTCAGAGCTGGACATAGATAAAAGCCAGTGCAAAAGCAGAGGCTGTACTTCTGGCAAGGTTGTATGTGTGGCTCTTAGAAGTGTCGTGGAAAATCTTGACAGAGCCACGAGCGCAGATGATGTTGGGTGTGAGATCAAAGGTGTGAGAATGTTGAGAGCGATCAGGAGTTGAGAAGACGTTGCACGGAGCCACGAAGGTGTCCGGGGTGTGACGAAAGGCCGACCATCAGCAAGAGGCGTTCCACGCTGCTCCCCTGATCTTGATTCTGACTGTGCAAGATCCTCAATGTCGACGACACGTTGTATTACACCTTCCTTTGCACATATGTCGTCGCCGACAGCCCTTACAACTGCATACTGCATAACGCCCAGCGAACTGGCAACGATATCACCATTCGCCCATCCTCTGCTGGTTGAGACGCCAAGAGACACCTTAGTCATACGACTAACAACTCCCGGGAATACAGAGGGGACTAAATCATCTGGAGCATAGATTTTGATAATCAAAGTCAAGATCTCCAAAGAAACGCGTTGTAGTGGTAAGTGAAGCGTATCGGTGACACTGAGAAGCGAGTCGATGGCTTGACCAAGGATTGGGAGGAATTTATCGGTTCGAGCTTGCTCTTGAAGTACCCTCATACGCGTGTGAGCACGAGAAGAGACATTTGGTTCTCCTTCGGAAGCCCTTTCGCGTAATAAGGCAAGTAAGCACCGTCCAGCAGCTTCCTTTGTTTCATCGTCGCGTGATTTCCCTTTCCCTTTACGATCAATTCCGCCAATGACAGCCGCACAAAGCATAAACATCTGCTCCCAAGTAGCCAGATCACAATCCCACCACCAATCCTCGCAGAGTAGGCCCAAACTGATGAGCACCTTCTCTAGAACGCGATCTGGAATGTTGGATGCATCGTTCCTACGAAGGAGGGTAGAGAGCGGGAAGAATACGTATGAAATGAGGTTGGTCGTTAGATCAGCACCAGACTGTTTAACACTGAGCAATATGACGTTCAGATCCTCCAAGAGCTTAGAAACCTTGGGAATCGATGCTGGAGACAAGAGTGCAGAACCAAGTAGAGGCACACAGATAGACTTGAGCTAAAAACATTGGGCTTACTGATAAATACAATGCTGGAGTATAGTTTAATGGCATACCTTTTGGAAGATATCTTGAGTCTGTCCTTCAGCGGCCATCTCGTGGATGGTGGATGGTGAATGGTGAAAGGGTGAGTCATCACGTGACATGTCGACCGTGACAAGCAAGGTGTGGAACCTTGGGGGAGGTTGAGCTGGTAGGAGTGGAAGCGAAGCCTCTAGTCAACAACCATGTTCTGAAATCTATTGGGCGCTGAAATGATTCAATATCTCTGTCACTGCGCGTTGGAGTGTATTATCCGGTTGTAGTGCACAACTTTACAATCGCATCCCAGGAGAGGGTTCAGAGGTTGTGGCTGCATTACCAAGATTTTTCACTCATAACGTTTTTTACCGAGTTCACGTTTTCTACCGAGGTCGCTAACATATATCTCTGCTATTCAATCAGCTAATGATACGCACTCCCCTACATCTCTGTTCTCCGTCATAACACCCACCAAAAGTAGAGGATTGCCTGTCGAACCCACCATCCCAGTTACAAGTTAAACGATAGACGATAACTCCCTTCAGGCCTACTCAATCTGAGCAGACTGCAATCACTCAGCTGAGATGACAATAGGGCATCCAAGACTGTTGTTAATAGACTCTTACGATTCGTTCACTTTCAAGTACGTCCTTGACTTGGTTTTATTTTTCAACTCCTCATGCAGATCATATAGCCTAGCATCCCTATGTCGGTCGACTGTTCCCAATTGCATCATCCACATCATAAAGAACGACGATTTTACAATAGAACAACTCCTACCCTATCTCTGCTATTTTTCGGCAATTATTGTTGGTCCTGGACCGGGTTCGCCAATCAATCTTCCAGACATCGGAGTTGTTAGAGATCTATGGAAGCTATCGGAAGAGGACATAATTCCCATATTTGGAGTTTGCCTTGGTCTACAAAGTATGGGCGTTGAATTCGGCGCACGCCTTCAGAGACTGCGCGTCGTGAAACATGGCCAGATCTCTTCGGTTCAGCACTATGGCACCGATATATTCCATGGATTAGGACCTGTTGGTGCAGTACGATATCATTCTCTCCACATCACGTTACTCGAAGATGGAGAGTTGGAGGAATTGGCCTGGGTAATTGACGGGGAGGATAACGGCCGAGTAGTCATGGGCGCGCGGCACAAGACGCGACCATTTTGGGGCGTCCAATACCACCCGGAATCTGTTTGTACACAAGGTGGAGGTACTGACGTTCTTGAGAACTTTTGGAAGCTTGCGCAGGAATGGACTCGGGACCGAGGAAGAAAACCTCGCGCTTGGGATGTTTCTGTCAAGCGAATGTTTGGACACTCATGGCCTCACATATCGCCCGCTCCGATTCTGCCTGCTCCTTCCCCACAGCAAGGAAATGTGTACACAGCCATCGTGGACTTGCCTGAACTTACTGTCACTACCGTTGCCGAACTTTTTGGTGCCTCAGACGACGATGCTCCATTTGTGTTACTCGATTCTGCGGCCAACCCTGGGCGTTTTTCCATCGTGGCCTCCTTGTTGCCCACGTCTCTCCAGATCATATACAACATACGAGATACATTTGTGACCTTGAAGCGAGGAATGTTGGTGGTAACTGAGGATCTAGGATCACTTGACATATGGTCATGGCTTGCATGTTTCATGCGCGCCCACCAAAAGAAGGGTTGTCCGGATATTCCATTCTGGGGCGGCCTCATAGGCTCACTAAGCTACGAGCTTGGTGTACACTCACTCCACGTTCACCCGAAAGCTAATACACACCAGCGCAACTCACACCCCGATGTCAATCTCGTCTTCGTTGAGCGAAGCGTCGTTTTGGACTCTATTGCTGGTAAAGTTTACATCCAGTCCCTTATTCCAGGAGACGATCAGTGGATTACAGACACAACTACCCACTTAACCGAGGCCTCGTCGAAACCTCCATCTCCAATACCAACTAAGGCCACCCCGCCCCCCGTCGTGATAATTCCAGATAGACATCGTTATATAACACGAATTCATCAAGCAAAAGAAAGACTATCAGCAGGCGATTCCTATGAACTCTGTTTGACGGCCCCTACTCACATCAACATCCCGAAGAGTGCCCATGAGTGCCCAACACCTTGGGAAAGATACAAACGCCTACGACAAACGAATCCAGCCCCACATTCAGCATTTCTTCGCCTTCACCCCTCTGTAATCCTGTCTTCATCTCCTGAGCGATTCTTATCGTATTCGCGGCCCCCTAGTCCCGTATGCCAGTTACGGCCCATCAAAGGGACAGTTCGAAAAAAGTCAGGTATCACCCGTGCTATCGCAGAAGAGCTACTCACCGGGTCTACTAAGGAGGTAGCGGAAAATCTCATGATTGTGGACCTCATTCGCCATGATGTTCATGGGGTTGTGGGTGAGGATGTGCAGGTCAAACAATTCTGCTCTGTTGAAGAGTACGAAACTGTATGGCAGCTAGTCAGCGTCATAGAGGGAAGAGCAGGCATAGATGTCGATTCAGATAGGAATATTGGCTGGGAAGTATTAAAACAGAGCTTGCCACCTGGTATACATGACAATCCACCCCCATACATATTCAAATGCTAATAAGAATGTCTCTAGGCAGCATGACTGGCGCACCTAAGAAACGCAGCGTCGAGATTCTCCAGACTCTGGAGGAAGGAGAACGAAGTTTGTACTCTGGTGTTTTTGGCTATTGGTGTGTTGGTGGAAGTGGAGATTGGTCGGTCACCATCCGTAGCTGCTTCAAGTATCAGCCACTCTGTTGTGGTGAAAGTGGCAACTCAGCTTCCCCTTGGGCAGAAGAATGGACCATCGGTGCTGGAGGAGCTATCACCGCCCTCTCCGATCCTGAAGCTGAGTGGGATGAAATGTGTGTTAAACTCCAAAGTGTCTTGAAGACATTCGAAGGATAGATTCCTCCATTGCTGTTGATCGGCACCGCTTGTATTCGTAATGTATTCAACTACCATCGAGTGGCCAGGTGTTGAGGTCATGTATAAGAATATGTAGAGACATAATCTATTTCTATTAGATGCGTTTCTTCGCTGCGAATTTTGTCCATTGGCATAACGAACATACCAAGAAATGTCCTTGAGCAAAAAAGAATAGCGCAGGAAGCCCTACTAGTACCAATTGTACCTGTCTGCTGAAGCACACCCATACGATGGCGTTCAACTGGGAACGTGGTACAAATTGGAATTTCATCCTTACCCAGGGCCTTAGATGGTTTCACAAGTTTTCATTCCATCTCTGCGCACATAAGCAGCAGTTAAAATGTACATAGGTCGACGTCATTTGGTTGTGAGACGTGTCATGGGCTATGAGAGCGGGTATTGCAGATCTACCGAAGCGCTTAGATCGGGGTTCCTACAATATAGCATTGTCTCAAAAGCCATTTGTGACGCACACGCGTCATTTAACGCTGATTATGCCCTGTGCATGACAGGAGAAAAAAAACTTGTGGAAGAAGAGTGGCGGGAAACCGGAAGTCAGAACGTCATGTTTCTATTGTTGGAATACATGACTCTACAACGGAAAACATACCAAGAAAACATTTACACCACAGTGATAATGGGCTCAACTGAGGTTCCATTGTAATTGGGATCTTCAAAGGCGAGGACGCTTAACTCGGCAAGTTGCGGCACGCGAGCGATATCGATCAACTCAGGCACGAATAGGTCTATGTATGTATATAGCGGCTCTAACTCTCAGCTCAGGCTGTAAGATGTATGAAATGCACAGCTAATAGAACATCATAACTTGTCGGTGCGTTCCGTTAGTGTTCTCTTTAGGACTAATCCCAGCATCTCGTGGTTTCCTTCGCGGGAACGTCCCTATACATCTGACAACTTGTCGATCCCAAAGCCTCCAATCAGCACTTCGAAGCAAGAACCGGCCTCCAGCCTGTGGAGTGGGATACATATGTTGCTGGTCAATACACTTGATTTGACGTGACCCCCTTATGCCCGTGCGATGCTCAACGGAAAGGAAACCTGACACGTCAAGAATGTGATCCATATCCTTGCTCCTCATGACGAGTAACCTAGTATTTTATTGCCCTAGCTCAACGACAATGCACGGATCACCAACTTGTATAAAAGCTCGCCAGCTATTTCTCTATTCTTCAATTCGAACAGCTTTAGCAACTCGTCTAACAAATCTTATCTTTAAACATGTTCTCCCGCATCTCCATCGTCGCCGTGTTCGCATCTGCCCTCCTTGCTGCTGCCACAACAACCGTGGTGACTGCTGTACGTGCAAATTGCATGTAGCATACAAAGAATGCTAATATTTTGATGTACATAGCCCACCCCGACTGGAACTACACCCGCTAGCCAATGCAACACTGGTGGTGTCCAATGCTGCAAGAGCGTTCAATCTGTACGTGCTGCCCGTGTTTGACAGTTTTCGGGAACGTGACAGCTGAGCTCTTTAAATGATAGTCTGGAAACCCGGTCGTATCTGCCCTTGCTGCTCTCTTGGGTGTTGTTATCGAGGGTGTCAATATCCCTGTTGGCATCACTTGCCTTCCCATCCTCTCGGGTGGTTCTTGCAATACTCAGGCCGTCTGCTGCCAGAATAATCAATTCGTAAGACATCTTGAGACATCTAGCTTGACATCCCACTCACTCAATCCACGCAGCATGGTGTTATTGCTATCGGCTGCTCGCCCGTCAACCTTAGTCTCTAATCGACCTTTCCTTTTGCACAGGATGACCAGTATAGTGTAGTCGCTAGTTGTGCGTTGTAGTATTTTGGACAATCATTGATTTACTATTGAGTATAAGGATGCCCCCCTCGACGCGAAATTCGCCCTTCTGAGATATACTTTACATCTGATCGACTGGGTATACAATGTTTTCCGAGTTCCGAGCCTTAATCCGGGGTCCTTGCTGACTCAGCGAGATACAGGCGAAGCTTGACATTCCCCGTGCGACTACTCCTAGTCCTAGCCTGAAGGGTCCCCCGCCGCCAATTCATCCTGCTCTACACTATGGTGTTTCTACTTCTGCTGCATCTCCACCGGGGTCGGTCACTGCGTGTCGGCTGCATTAACATACTTACAATGAGTACCTAGGTATCAGTCAACACGCAGGCCGCTTACTTCGATAACATACACGTTCTGGCCGCAGACGGATCCAACGAATAGCATGATTCTTGCACCCCCTCTTGATCTGGAAAACTACCCCTCGTATTGCATATCTGTGGCCATGAACTGTTTTACACCTACGTCATATATCACGACGGTTAAACGCAGCTCATGGGATGGCGAGTTCGTCGGCGACTTTGAGTGAGTAGCGGTCATAATTTTGCGGTTTTTTAATATTTTACCAAATTTGTCATTAAGAATGGGATTAACGAGTTCTAAGAAACTAGACTCTGTGTGTATTAGGGGGAACGAATTTCCCATAGGAGACATACTCAAGTCAGGCTATCAGCCCTTTCGTTCGGTTTGTCACAATCCTTCACTTATGCGCGCGAAGCGTTTACTCACTTTACCAGAGCTGGACTTGGAAAACGGCAGAACATGATAGACCAGTTTTTCTTCACTGGGATGACAGCGCCGCAGCAGGGGTCATCACAGTGAGCCATTATCTTGAAGAATTTCACCATGGCTCTTAGTATTTATATTTTCTAGTGCTTCTCTTCCAAGGACAAGACAACAAGCAACGTCATTGCGAGGTTTATGCCTCCTCTGCATCGCAGAAAACATGGGAGGCCGGCAGAGATGCATCGACTCGAAGTTTCACCTCAAGGACACGATTATTTTGACGATATTCTAATGTCTGCACTCATTCTGGAACGATTGCGTACGACACCCTCAGTATGAGTAAGGCGCCAGTTTCTAGGTAAAAGCAGGCTGTTTTGCGGCCTAATGCTCGTATTAGCAGGTTACTGAATAGCGGGCGCACGAATTTATGGTTTATGCCATCAGGGCAATATGCTTTAGTTCGCTGGACTTTCGTTCAATATCATTTATATACATGTTTTAGATGTGATGTGCCACTTACGTCTGAACATGATGGCCAGCTTTCATTGGCTCGTACACAAGAAGTTCCTCCTCCAACCCCGCCCGTGTTTGTTCCTCCTGCATTATTCGAGTGCGCGCCACTAGTTCTGGTATAGGCGCGAGATCACTTATATTTTCCACTGACTTCAGTCTTAACCACCACCTCGCCTGACCCACGACCCTTTCCACACCCACATTCAACCATGCTAAAGGTATTCCAAAATTTCTACATAAACTCCTTGCAGTTACTCACCTCTGCTTTCCCGCTAGATCTGGAGCTTGAAAAAGACAGAAGATGCAGCTGCCAAGAAGAAACCAAAGACGAGCGCCGCACAAATTCGAGTGCAGAAAGGTAAGTTGACCCGAAAGCGATGAGGAGCATTCCTTCTCATGCTTTTAAAACGTAGACTTGACTGAGCTGGATCTACCGTCGACCATGAAGACTAACTTCCCAGATCCCTCCGACCTCCTCAACTTCACGCTTACTATTACACCAGATGAAGGTCCCATTTTATACCCAATTCTACATATATGGACGTGTTTCTAAATCAATTAATAGGCATGTACAGGGGTGGGGCGTTTGTCTTCTCCTTTGCGATCAACACCAATTACCCACACGACCCTCCCAAAGTCAAGTGTACCCAAACCGTGAGCTCTATAGACCTATGCAACAATCACCCCTGTATCAATCAGATAGCTGTTTTAGATCTATCACCCAAACGTTGATCTCGAAGGTAACGTCTGTTTGAACATCCTTCGAGAGGACTGGAAACCCGTCCTAAATCTCAATTCTGTGATGGTCGGCCTGCAATACCTTTTCCTCGAGCCGAACGCAGATGATCCCCTGAACAAAGGTAGGGTAATCTGCCATTGTTTTCGGTCACCATTGATTGATTCACGATGTCAACAGATGCAGCGCAGGAAATGAGCCGGAATAGGGATCAGTTTTTGGCCAATGTCAAATATTCGATGCGTGGTACCAGCGTTAAAGGCGTGCAGTACGATAATGTTTTACGATGACCATGGCATAGCTATCGGATACTCGTCCGTTTTTCATGACCCACTTTACTCCTCCTGTACATCCACATCTACACATTTGTCTCTTTTAGTCACTCTCACTCTTACATTACCTTTGCTCACCATCCGGATGTACGGATAGAACACAATAGAGATTTATACATCTAATACTCTCTGTGAGATAGTGGTATGTTTGAATAACATTCTACGTCAGGCGCATTCTAAGATGGATGTGTCATTCAGCTTCCACGGTATGTCGTATATGAGTATGGACTAATTAATAGTGGGATGTGATAGTGTTCGTCAGGATTGCCGATCGTAAAGAGTATCTATTATGTGGGTGAGGATGAAAGTATACGTATAGGCAGGGGTCAACTCACCTCAACAGAGGGATAGAAAGACATGCGTTCGGTAGTTTCAAAATACTCTTTAGTCTTGAAGATGATCTTGTAGGTCTGACCAGCTTTCAAAGCTGTTTTCTCTCTTTCGGCTTCTTCTGAACCAACCGGGGGAAGGAGATCCGGACAGCGTCCATCTGAATTTGTGTATCTGACACAGTTAGGTGACTAAAGTCGCCTCCCTGTTATGACATGCCAAGCTCACCCTTTGGCAAGGGGGTGAAAGATGTCGGGACCACCATCATGGTGGGCAACTTCGAGGATTTGGAGACGAATAAAGACGCCTGGTGCTGGTTTACCAGTAGATGAATCGAGAACTAACGATGACTGGATTATTACGACGACAAGTCATGAAAGAAAGGTGCAGCACAGACCGTGGCAAGTTATTGGAGATTTAGACATGATGATGGTCTGTAAAGTGATAGGAATGATGAGGTCATACTTACTTATCAGCTACAAGTGATGACTTCGGACTTTGAATTACTAAAAAAAAGACAGACCAAGTCATGTCTGCGCCACCACTAGGCAAATATCTCGCCTCAACAGGTTCTGGTCTTATATCCCTCTCGAATTTTTATATATATCTGACATTCCTCCAAAGAGAAAAAGATTCGTGACAAGGCCATCAATAATCTGTCCATATTTCTTGCAGACGAAGCAAGCGATGCTCTCACGAAACCTGCCATGGACAAGCTCTGGAAAGGCATCTTTTATGGCTTTTGGATGTCCGACAAGCCTCTCGTTCAGCAAGCACTAGCCACAGAACTAGCAGACCTTGTTCTAGTTATCACTAACACCTCGAATTCGCTTGCTTTTCTGCGTGGTTTCTGGGAAATGATACTCCGTGAATGGAACGGCATTGATCGACTACGGTGGGTCGTTTTTTTCTTGTTATTCGCTCTCCTTTCTTTGTTACTGATTGTATATTCTCAGAATTGACAAGTACTACATGCTTGTACGGAGATTCATAAACGCATCGTTTCGCCTCTTGATACGATCTGAATGGGATAAGAACGTGTGTAGCGAGTATAATGCTATTCTGTGTGGTCTAGATGGTCCCTTATGGTGAGTATCACTAATTCTGGTCTTTGCTACACCTTGCTACACCTTAAAAAATTAATGGAACGTTTGTCAGCCCCAGTAACTCCAAAATCCCAGCTAGCTTGACCTATCACCTTGCCGACATCTACGTGCAAGAGCTTGACAAAGCTCTACACATAACCAAGTCCTCCACACCCCCACCGCTACCAGCTCCGTTATATACTCTGCTAAAACCCTTCCTGTTACTTGCAGCTCAGACGCCTTCGGCCCTCACATACAAGCGTGTACAATCTGCTCTCCTTGATCCATTGCTTTCTGCTCTTCTCACATCCTCACATGGCTGTGATGGGCAACCAACTCAGAAACGTGCACGACTGACAGAGCCTGCACATGAAGTTGCACCCGAAGTCGACACATACTTGGACCTTGTGTCTAATTCATGTTACGAAGATCCAAGGACGGAAGGCAAAGTGGATGGTTCCGCGTTACAAATGCGGTTGTTGCGATCATTTTTTGAAATGGCGAGTCAGCCAGAAACTCGGGACTCGAATCGCAAAAGAATATATGCTCTTTGGATTCAGGCATCTGCAGATGATTTGGAAGGTGATCGGTAGCTATAAGCCGTCACGACTATTACAGATACCCCTTCTTGGGCTTTTATTGGGTCGAAATTAATATCTACTATGTAGTAGTACAGATCGTGTTTTTGTTCAACCCCCAAAAAGCATGGAAGATAATTACGTGACAATGTAGAATGCGGGAGTCACAACATGTGATATGGCAACGCGATTATCTCTGCAGAACTCCTACTTAGCAAACGGAATTCGCCGTTTGAGCACATGAAAAGTTATGTCGGCATACGTGGGCAACAACCGTCAACCAGTAAATACCTACTATCGAACTGGTTATGTCCCTCAACAGGCACCTAGGCCAGCCGCAGATGTTCGGGATGACTACGAGCGTATGGTTTGAGCACTTTTTTTATGAAAATGTGTCATTTTGACGCGCCGGTGGTTGTAGGCTGGTATACAGAGTCTATTCCAAGTAACAGAATGTCTCTGTCACTCCGTTCCGGCATTCTGTCTGAGGTCGGATGGTCACTCGACCGCCTATGCCGCCTGTGTCATAATGAGCAATTCCAGTTGAGCAGCATCCCGGGACTCACAGACGGGTTATTCGATTTACCAGAGTGGTACGTCTCAGAAGGCTACAAGTACTGGACAGATGAAAATTCGCTCTTCTCCTCGCCCCCTGAACTCTCTCGGAAGCGCCGATATGCTCTTGAATCACTTTTTGTTTTGCGTAACGCCTCATTGTTGGAACAAAATGCCATTGAGCTTGCCAATCACTCACACACGCTGCCACTCATTCTTAAAGCTTTGAGCACTCTACAGAGCGATAAAGATGAAGACTCAGAGTTTGTTCTCCATATCATTGACCTATACCATGTTGTCGCTGCAAAAATCATCATCAAGCCAACGACGCGGACACCCTGGAACCCTCTTCAACCCCTGCAAAAGATCGCTTCACAGTCGTCTAACCGCTCTATGATAATAGCTGCTCTTACGGCCCTTGCTCTTACCCTCTCCAATCCAGTGAACGCTGTCAACCTTTCGCCAGATTCCCCAGCCTTGGCTGCCTCTATCAGATATCTCCCCCTCTTCGCAGATAAACAATTGGTTGACGCATGCCTAAATTACATGTATGTACATATATCACATGCGCCCATGGCCAAAGCGTTTCTCCTCCACCCCGAAATGCCTGCTGTCCTCAAACTCCTTGTTGGTTTTCTGCTAGAAGAGCAGCGGCCACTGGAAGAGAAGGTCGTTCTAGATATATCGGGGACTATCCACACTGTACCCTCCATCACTGTCCCAACGCGGGATCATGACCTGACCAAGGAGGAGCTAGACAACCTATTGCCAAAACCTGAGCCCCAGCGGTGTTATGATTGGTTTGTGTTTCTCTTATAAACTGAAGTTTGCTTAGTGCTCACGTTCATCACTCGTCAGGATGAAAACTATGTTTGTTGCCAAGTCAGATAGCGAAGTTACTCAGGTCGATTTCTGGAATCTTTACAAAGACGCATTCAATCCATTTCAAGACAAGCATCCCTTACTCGTGGCCTCAGATGTCATTAAAAACGTCAACTCTGTCTTTCCCGAAGCGCAAGCCATGGTCCTCGCGGGTCCTGTCCAAAGATTTATCGTCCGTGGAGTCGATAGGCGCAAAGACACTATTACAAACGAGCGCTTCAAATGCAGATGGGACCGTTCACAATGTACTGAAGCCGTATTTCTTGGCCCAGGAGAGCTTTACGAGCACATTTTGGAACATCTGACGAAGACACAGAGTCCAGATTCCCCTTGCTTATGGTCCAGTTGCACGGCGATGGCAATGTCGAAACCTCACCTCCGCTCTCATATATTGACGCACCTCTCAAGCACTCAACCTACATCGAAACATCCATCGCAGAGCGACACAGTCACGCTGCCTTCGGAGGATTCGCCTTATCCTATTGAGAACCCTACTAGCCGGCCCCCTCCCCCTCCACGCAGCACAACGATCACCTATGAGCGGCCGCTGGTTGACCCTCCATCAACAGCGCTTACAGCATTGCTTTGCATTCGAATACTATTTCGGATGTCCTTTGCCTCTGTGGATATTGCCCCTCGAGCAGATGCCGATCATTTCGGGTTCCCGGGGGTTGTGGAAGAGCAGGATGACCAAGATGTGGAGAGGGACGCTGAGGTTGGCGAAAGCGAACGGGAAGGGGAAAGGCGTGGTCGGAAGGCGTTCATTCGCGTACGGAGGCTGATGGAAGGAGTGCGGATTCGGGATGATGCTTTGATGGAATGGATTATTGAAATGGTAGATGCGGGTATCTCAGGTAGTCACTGATTATACTAATTTATTTAACTTGGTAACTTTGGTTCGTGTTACTTGTAGTGTTGTAAACTACTGATAGAATTTTGTCTGTTTCATTGGCATGAGTGTACCGCATACAATTAGTCATCGACTCATCCAGCGATTGACGCTGGCAAAGGTTGATACTGTCCTTCCAACCACATTTATTAATGAATTCTGGACCTTCTGGTAGCCGATCATTTCAAATTACCTCAAAGTTCATAGTGACATATACTAAACTCTTTGAGGGCCTGGCACCCTCTCAGATTGCGCCTAGAGAGAGTCATGATCAGTTCTACTCGAACCTGTTCAACCTCGATGTTAAGAAAGAATGGTTGCAGGGAGAACTTGATCGTATATCCAAGGACACTTGTCTTACCAAATTGAAGGTTCGTTGGTGGCTTGGATGCTTTGTATCATGACGTGACTTACCTTATATTGCTGCTAGTAGCCTTTCTTGAATGACTTGTTCGCGCAAACGCTAGTACATGCTCGCAGTGCGGCATACGATGATACCAGGCGAGCACACGCCCTGGAGACGCTCTCGATTCTGTTTCGGTGTATCTTGGCCAAGAATCTTACTGGTTGGGAGGTTATGGAGACTTTGGCTGGAAGCGCCGGAAAGAGTGACGCAGCTTTTATGGTGAGTTGCCTGTTAGTGGGTGGAAGCCTGTTCTACGTTAAAAGCCATGTTCCTATTATAGGCTTTCACAGCTTTGGTGAGCGACCTTCTGGCCGACGAGCAGGCACCCGGTACGCGTTAATCAACGTTGGGTGTGCAGAATAACCGAACATAATTTTAGCCGGCATCCGTCATCAGGTGCTACAAGCAGCGCTCATCTTTATGTGCGCAATTGGGCAGCTTAGCCCGGGGGCATATTTTTTACGACGAGACCTATTTCCTTCGATCTCAACAGTGAGTCTTGTGGCAACTATGTGTGCGCCATTTGCTAATCGCGTGCGCGTCCTTTGTCAGTTTATCAAATCTTCTAGCACAGAACCGTTCACGTTTGAGGCCGTCCTCTTTTTAGCAATCTTGGCAAACTTTCACAAGTCGGACGCAGCCAGATTGAACCCATATCTCAAATGTATCAAGGAAACCCAGGATGTGGAATTGTTGCGCAAGATATGCCGGGCAACAAAATTTGCCTTGGCCACTGGGATCAAGTACGTGCTGGTACATGTCACATACAGTGTGTGCTCTTTAACTTGTACTGGTAGGGCATATCAAGATATCTCCGATGACTCAGTGAAGTCCCCTACTCTTACTACGACGCTGGGGTCTATGATTGCCTCATTAAGACCTGATCGAGCCCTCTCCTTGACCACAGCTGATCCTCCTAAAGAACTTTTCAAAAACCAGTGAATATTGTGGCCGTGTCTCGCTACCTGAGTATTTACTACCTCTTTCTAGGCCAATCGAAGCTACGGTCGTCCTTTTGCCCATATTTGAATTGTTGCGCGCAAACAAGACATTTTTGACTATCCTACTGGAATCTGTATCACCACAGAAAGTTACGGCCGAGCACCCCGTACCATTTACTATCCTTACGTTGTCTTCTTACCTTTTGACCCATGCGTCATCAACCTTCTCCCCCCGCTCACTTTCATACGCCCACCTTGCGCTTCATATTCTCCTTGTATTTGTCGAGGACGCCGATGTGATGGCAGCATTCTGCGAACCCACACCAACAATTATATCGATTTGTCGGCAGGTAAGAGGTGTGTAGGCTTTCTTTCGTGGCATTGAACCAAATTTCACCAAAGAGGCTGCCCTATCTACCGGTATCACGCCCCAATCAGCCGCCAATATGTAGATTGCTAGATTGCTGTGTTCTTTGGCTACGGCAAAATCTTCACAAACGTCTCGAAGTCTATTGCTATATGCGAGTAGTGATTTGTGTTTCTCCAGTGCTACCCTAATGCTGGGTCGACTTAGAGTTTGTCTTCGAATATGCCATCGTGTTGTGTGGTTTCTACAAAATGCTCATAAACGCCTAGGTGGGTGGTTATATCTGTACTAAGATAGGAATATCAACTTTTGCAGATTATGAATGGAAAGAGCTGTGGTCTGCTCTTATTGGATTATTGAACTTTTTAGCGACAAAACTGGACAGCTTGGATACTACTGGTGGGGTTGAACAGGTTGTTCGTGAGGTGGGTCGACGTTTGGCGATTATTTACCAGGGACTAACAGGGTCATTCAATACCAAGGCCATCCTTTTCTTGGGGCTCTCTTTGACCAGGGCAGAGGTGTACCTGCCGTCTTCGGAAGCTCTACACGAATTCATTGTATGTGGGAATTTGACGCGCTTGAACATGGTGCTGAATGGGTTTTCTGGTAGTACGAGCTAATCAGGTCGTCTGCGGTGCTGAAAAATCAGGTCCCACTTCTGAAGATGTTGTCGTTGCCACAAGTGGATGCTCGGCAAGCAGCATGGACGAATAGGTCGACAGATATTTTGTCATCAATACTGGAAACTGTGGACTTTTATGAACAAAAAGTCAGCCGAGTGGGTGCCCGAACTGCCAAATCAGCAATGAAGGTTGTTGCAAAGGAAATAGATGTGGATGGCTTGTACGTAAAGAAGCCAATTGATGACATTCAAGTTCCGTGAGTTACGTTTATAAAATTGGTTTATAAAAAACTAACGGAGCTGTCGGAATTGCTACGGAACTTTGCGACCAAATAAGGATCCGTTCCGAAGATGTTCTCGGTTTTGCACGATACGCATGTGGCGACGGTCTTGCCCTGATGCCGTAATCGAATGATGTCATCAAATATTAATAACATCTGAAAAAGTTTTTGTCCTAGTGCGCGCCCACTGCAAAACGCGATCTCTTTGTTCCGAGCGCCTCTTTTTTTTTTTTGGCGGAATTTGCAAGAATAAATCAAGTCTGCCGCTAACTGAAATTGACCTGATTGTCTGAAACATTTCTGCTTAATCTTGGCCCAGGTTCCACTCAAATATCTTATCTCTGCATCAAATACATAAACCGCGTTTACTCGGTGAATACGCATGCTACAAGTTCTCATGTTCCTCTTACCTTGGCTAACCGCTCCCCCTTGCCTCTTAATCCTCATTTGTTGTCATCCCTGATATTTTCCCCAATCATGGCCTTAGCCTTGCGCTATGCCTCACGTCCGTTAGCTCTCACATATTGGTCTCGAGGACTAGCAACTCTTCGTCCCCAGACAAATCTTTTTGCACCTCTCGATGTTTTTCCAGAGCGTCACATCGGTCCAGATGACGAGGAAGCAGCTATCATGCTTTCAAAGCTTGGATACAAATCTATGGACGCGTTTGTACAAGCTACCGTGCCGCCCAAAATTCGCATAGCTGCAAACACTGTCGACAATACTTCCATTCCATCTCTTAGTGAATCCGAGTTACATGCAAGGGCCAAAGAACTCGCTGCCGTCAACAAGCCTTTTAAGAGCTATATCGGTATGGGATACCACTCCGCTGTCGTCCCTCCCGTGATTTTGCGCAACGTACGCCTACGTAATTAACGCTCTGCTTCCTGTCCTTATCTTCTTATAGATAATGGAGAACCCCGCCTGGTACACCCCATACACTCCCTACCAACCCGAGGTTGCTCAAGGTCACTAATCCAGTCTTATGGCTCGCTGTTTGTCGTCTCTCAAATCATTTTTGCAGGTCGACTAGAGTCACTCGTCAACTATCAAACGATGATCATGTCCCTCACGGCTATGGACATCGCAAATGCCTCTCTTCTCGATGAAGCTACTGCAGCAGCGGAAGGCATGGTGATGGCGTTCGTATCCTCCTCTCAAAAAAAGCGGACATTTCTCGTCGATTCAGCTGTTCTTCCTCAAACTCTCGCAGTTTTACGGTTACGGGCCAAAGGTTTTGGACTCAATCTTGTTGTTCAGGATGCTGCCACCGCGCTAAGCGATAACAACATTCTTTCTGACCTTTGTGGTGTTCTTGTACAATATCCCGACGTCAATGGAACCATCACGGACTATAGCTCCCTTGCCGAGAAGGTACACGCTTCAGGAGGCTTGGTAGTATGTGCAACGGATCTTTTGGCCCTGGCATTGTTAAAGCCTCCTGGTGAATGGGGTGCAGATATCGTTCTAGGAAATTCAGCTCGTTTTGGGGTTCCCGCCGGATATGGAGGCCCACAAGCGGCTTTCTTTGCCGTTACAGACCAGCTAAAAAGAAAAATGCCGGGACGCCTGATTGGCCGAAGTCGTGATGCGACCGGACAGCCTGCATACAGGTTATCGTTACAGAGTATGTAATATCACCCGATACTATGTCATATGACATCAACTAAACTCAAATTCACAGCTCGTGAACAGCACATCCGCAGGGAGAAGGCTACTAGCAATATTTGCACAAGTCAAGCACTACTGGCGAATATGGCTGCGATGTATGCCGTCTACCATGGGCCTGCTGGGATTCGGAGAATAGCGCTCAAAGTCCATGGTTATACTCAAGCGTTCAAGTCAGCCGTGGAAAGCATTGGCTACCAAGTGGAAACTACGTCATTCTTTGATACTGTCATAGTCGACGCATCTTCAGCTACGAACGACGCGTCTTCTTTACACGCTGCTGCTGCCGCTGCAAATGTCAACTTGCGCCAAGTTGATGATAAACGTGTTGGGGTCACATTCGACGAAAGTGCCGTTGCCACTGATTTGGTCAAGCTCATCAATGTTTTTGCCTCTGCTGCGTCTGCCTCTCCAATTTCTCTCTCCGACTTGCAACAACCCGAAGGAGTATCAATTCCATCATCCATGCAACGTACCTCGGAGTACCTCCCACACGTTGTATTCAATAAGCACCACTCTGAAACGGAAATGTTACGCTACATCAACCATCTAGCCTCGAAAGACATCAGTCTCGTCCATAGCATGATACCGCTTGGAAGTTGCACAATGAAATTGAACAGCACTAGTAGTATGATACCACTTACATGGCCGGAGTTTAGTTCCGTTCATCCGTTTGCTCCATCCGATCAGGTGGAGGGATACAGGACTATCATTAGGGTTAGTCGATCTTTTGTCTTTAAGCAATATCTGGAGACGTTTTTTGATCAGGAACTGGAGCAAGATCTTTGCAAGATCACCGGTTTCCATTCAGCAACGCTGCAGCCTAACTCTGGTGCCGCCGGAGAATATACCGGTCTTTGTATCATCCGCGCTTATCATGAATCACGAGGCGAAGCACATCGCGACATCTGCTTGATTCCTCTGAGCGCACATGGGACTAATCCTGCTGTGCGTAGTCTTGTATATACCCTCAAATGATGTCTAATGATTACCAGTCGGCCGTCATGGCGGGGTTGAAAGTCGTGTCTATCAAAGTGCTCCCGGACGGAAATTTAGATCTAAAGGATCTCAAGGCTAAGGCTGAGCTTCATAAAGATAAATTAGCTGCATTCATGGTGAGATCGTGCTAATCATACAATCGATTACGCTAATGGGGTTGTAGATTACCTATCCGTCTACATTCGGCGTCTTTGAAGCTGGTGTACAAGATGTAAACACAGCTACTCTTCCCAATGCTCACTGATGTACTGATCCAATATTAATAGGCCTGCAAGATAATTCATGATAATGGAGGTCAAGTCTATCTCGACGGTAATATCCTTACAGATACATAAGGTTCATTCTGATGCCGCATAGGTGCCAATCTTAATGCTCAAATCGGTCTCACCAATCCTGCCACTTGCGGTGGGGATGTGTGTCACTTAAATCTCCACAAGACCTTTGCTATGTAAGTCATCTGTTGCTTTCGGAGTAGACTGTCTTTGATCCCTTTTTGAATCAGCCCCCATGGTGGAGGAGGACCCGGCGTTGGGTTAGTCTATTTCACATCTTGAGTTATTTCAAACTCTGACTTCGTTCCTTCAGACCCATCTGTGTGGCTGAGCACCTCGCTCCCTTCCTACCGAGCCATCCCGCCCTCTCTGCTCAAGGAGATCAGGCAATTGATGCCGTTGCAGCAGCACCTTTCGGCAGCGCTTCTATCGCGCTTATTTCCTGGGCGTATATCAAGATGCTAGGTGGCAACGGTCTGAATGATTCTTCAAAGATCGCTCTCCTCAGCGCAAATTACATGGCAAGCCGTCTTTCAGGTCACTACAGTCTGAGGTACAAGAACGACAACGGTCGTGTTGCCCATGAGCTCTTGATTGACTTGGCCGAGTTCACCAAATCTGCTGGTTTGAAAGTCACCGACTTTGCTAAGAGATTACAGGTTTGCCCTCTGCTTCTCCTTTCTTTTTCGTCTAATGGCGCCGTTTCAAGGATTACGGTTTCCACCCCCCTACGTGCTCGTGGCCTACCCCTACCTGCATGTTAATCGAGCCAACAGAATCGGAGACATTAGAAGAACTTGACAGGTAAGAGTTAGGTGAGCTGCTTGTGGTGCAGCAATCTAAACGCTCTCCAGGTTCTGTGATGCAATGATCCAAATTCGTCAAGAAGCGGAAGATGTCATAACTGGCAAGCAACCAAGGGACAACAATGTCCTTACAAACGCACCTCATCCTATACATGTGATCACGTCCACGGAATGGGATCGGTGTGTTTCTTGCTTGGCCTATTTCACACTTTAACTTATATATGGACTTTTATGAGCTTTCTATTCCTCTAGACGGCCTCGCCTGCGCGTTTTGCTCAACCACACGCAATGTATTATACTAGACTAGCATAACATACGCATCTGCACCCGACCCACATCATATAGTTCATCCAGTTGAAAAGTGTTGAAATTTTAATCTCTATGCGGGCCCAGACGCAAATCTGGAGGTAGAGACTTCCATAAATCGGGCACGTAGCGCTCTAGCCGTTCCAGCACAACGGCCTCCTGATTATCCCGTCGTGCAAACTTGATCAGTATTCGCACTGTCTCTACGTCTGGTGCAACTGTATTTTGATTTTTCCCCATTTCCAAGCACACGACCTTGACCGCGTCACTCAGGCGATTGAGGCGACATAAGCATTCGACCCACGAGTTCCAGTTATGCAGGTTGAAAGAGAAGCGATCTCTGAATAGTTGTGTACAGATTTTCTTCGCGCTCGGCCACGCACCGGCGTATCCGCATGCATCGAGGATGATGCTCACGCTGATGTGGTTGAATCGGCCTGATAGGTACATCGTTTCCCAGACTCGGTAGGCGTCTCCGAAGCAACCTAATCGTTGATACGTATCCATCAATTGGTTCCATACTTGCTCGTCTGGAGAGACAGCAGCATCCAAAGTGAGAAAATCGTGTGTTCGGCGTGCTACTGTGACAAGTTGGTCACGAAGACCGGTAGGAGGATGTGCGTTTGGGTAGCGGGCCTTGGACGCGATGACGGCTAGCTGTTGCAGGAGGATGGTGTAGACTTCAACCGTGATCTCGAGGCCCGCGCGGCGCATATCCTTGACGATCTCAAAGTAAGTCGATAGCGATGGAATACGGAGGTCGTCGCCGAAGGAGAGCTTGGCGAATGTATTGAGTATGATTGCATAGCCTTTCTCGTCGAGGGACGAGCGAAGACTATGATATGCGTCGAGCGCATCAGATATAGTGCTGGCACGACGCATAAACAGGACGATGATAGAGCTAGCGGTGAGACTATCATTGGTGGAGATTTTAAATTTCTCCATGTCATCCAACAAGGTTTTCGCTATGGCTAGGTATTTTTCGAGGTTTGGAGACGACGCGAGACCGCGTAGTAAAGTATGGTAGATGCCTGCATCGGGGCCAACGGAATGGTCGTCATAGCTTTCTTTGGTCGTCGATGAACCTGGGGCAACAGTCACCAGATCCCGGTATATGGCGAGCGCCTCATCAAGGGACTTTTCAGAGGGCGGATCTGGTGAGTGTTGACACAATGTTTTCAGTATTGGGTGAACCAAGGCAGCATCAGGCACAACACCAGCTACTCTCGATTCGCGATATATTGAAAGCGCGTCAGCTATGTTCCCTACTCGAACGTTGTTGGTGATCACTAAAGACCAATGGTCGACTGCTGGGGCGTTCTGCATAGTGATCATATAGCATTCTTTCAACAGAAGAATCATACCACACGTTTGCCATCTTCATTTCGTCAAGAATGGAGTAAAAAACCAAAACATGGGGTACTTTGTCTTCTTTTGCAGCAATGTCCCAACGCGAGCGGATAAGATACTTGAATGTTTCGTTTGTGGGTTTACAACCTGTCTGACGCATTGATCTTATAACATGCCGCACAAACTTGAATGGTGAGAGTTCCAAACATGCCTCCAGAAACATGTGAAACTGCTCCAGTGTGGGGGTGAACGGTGTAGAACGCGAGGGCATACTGAGTAGCCACCGGAGTATGGTTTGATCATTTCCATGTTTGATGAGGCCACGGATGATAACGGTATGAATATCGATAGTTAGGTCGAATCCAAAGATGGTGGGCATGTGACGAAGTATCTCTTCGATACGCTGGAGGTCGGCAGGTCTCCCAGAGGTTGAAAGAACATCCAGTAAGGTGACGAGTTGTTGGTAGCTGAGAGAAGGGGGAGGTTTGCTTGAGGAAGTCGTAGGCGTTTTCTGGAGTTCAGCGACCAGAGCAGGGTAGTAAGTGTGGATAGCGGACAGCGGGTTTTGTGAGTGCAGTCTCTGCACGAGACTAGAGCTCAGACCTGTGGCATCCTGAGTCAAACTTGAGTTTGCACGGATAACGACTGTCCTGGGTACGACGCGGGTAGCAACGCGGAGACTGGATAGTCGTATGAGACCGCTGCTGAAGGACATTCATGCATAGACGATACTCTATAGCCAACCAATTAATATTCTAATAATCTCAGCCCATGAAATGAGCTCTAAACTGACCTTTTCTTTCGCGGCGTCGTTGGCTTTCAACGTGTCGCTTTCTGACCGTGGGAACTACTTTTAACTTCTCTGTGAACCCGCCAAGTCCGCCAGCAAACTCATCCATTCTTTGCACCCATCATGTCCGACAAAATTCGCGAATTCCTCGAAGTCCCTCAACAGTTCGTCCGCGACGGAAATCAGGTACTCTTTTTACGAATGTTGACCTTCTCTAGGACACTCACATCCCCACAGTTCCTAACCCGTTGTACGAAACCCTCCCAAACAGGTACGTGTCATTCATCTACACTATCATTACTGTATTTTGATACTTTCTCTAGAGTTTACACAAATATGTAAAGCTGTTGCTATCGGCTTTGGCGTCATGGGGTTCATTGGCTATTTCGTGAAGCTCATCCACATCCCAATGTACGTCCACTTGAATAATCATTGTCACGTTGAGCTCTGCTTATCCTCACTGTCAGAAATAATATTCTTGTGTACGTACTGACTGCCGCGTCTTGACAATCTCATTAACGAATTCTTAGTGGAGGAGCATAGACGCGCATTTCATTATTTATCGGACCTACGTGTACGAGAATGGAGCTATCATATGGGTCTTTCTACTATAAATATGGCGTATAACTTGCAAGGTCGGATTCCCTAGGTAATTCAGCCATCTTTATTTGCTGTGGCCCACCAATCTCGTCTGCGACCTCAAGTTACCATCGCTGTTATGAATTAGAATGATAAATTTTCGTATGATAATATTATGAGCCTCCAACTAGTAACAGCCCAAACCTGGACGCAGGTTTGGCGAGTTCAACGGCAGGCTGGAACTGTTGATCCAATAACGGCGCTCCAAATGGCAAAAGGGCGGAAGACTTGTCTACCGATTTTGATAGCGTCATCAAATGGTCATTGGGAAGGAGTGTCGCAAAGAGTGTTTGCATTCGTAAAAGAGGCTCAGAGGCGATCTGCTGCAGTTCCGCCAGGTTGAGGTTCGTTGGTAGCTAATGAAGTATGATAGATGAGTTGCTGATACTGGTCAATCGAGAAGTGTGGACAAACTCTTTCTTTCAGTCGCTCTTCTAGCATGGTAGAAAAATCATGCCATTCATCACCTTGCAACGAGGCAAGTTTCAACAGAAAGCTTGCGTCATGCATTGCCTGCATATCACCCCCGTCCTCGTTACTTACCACTTCGAAGACGAATTGCTTTAGAGCTACTTGGACGAGGGATCGTTGCTTCGATGGATTCCGGGATATGCCCAGCTCTTGTATTGAATGACACAAAGTGAGCAGAGACTGTATGAGATCCGAGGAAGGACCACGAGATTGCGAAGAACCTATCAGGCCACATGAGCATGGAACACAAAACTCAGCGAATCAACTACCTTCAGGAGAAGGATGTATTGGTCGGAAGGCAAGACGGTGCTCATGCACTATCGAAGGAACTGTATGTATTCGCCAACGGTCGATGATGCGATCATGGAGCGCGGCAGTCTTGTCACGGAACGCTATTATAATGGTCAACGTTTGATTTATTTGACCAAAGGCAGGTGAATGACCTTCCATTACAGACGGATGGCATCCAACCTCTGAAATAAATGGCGATGACGACGCAAGCTCTCCTGAGATGTGACCAAGAAATATAAGGCCATCCAGTGTCAAGGCTGGACACCTGTCAAGAGAAAGTGTGTACGGCGGGCAAGGACAAGCTCACAAGTGCTTTCAATTGGCATCTGGGACGTTTTCTCCAGCTTGTTCACCACTTCGTAAGATAACGCGTCTGCGTTCGGGCTATAGTTTCTCTGAAGTTGCTCAACGAGCTCCCTGCGTCACGCCACGCGTGAGGTCAATAGAAGAAACGAGGCACCGGGACGAACTGTGACTCTTCATCCCCAGCCATTATGTATGCAAGATCTTGTCGAATTGTTCTTGCACAACTTTCTAGAGTTGCGAGTACATCATCAAGCAACGAGGTCCGACCAAGAAGTTGTCGCCGTAGAGTTGCTTTGTATTTGGGAAATGTCGTATCTGGTGGGCCTAGGCTCGCCTGTGCCGGGGTTGGTAATGGTGGAGCTTGGAATAAAAATTCACCTGAAGAGTGAACTAAAAAATAGCTTAGTGCCGCGGGGATAGAGCATCAAAATGTTTCACCTTCTTGCCTAGGCCTGGATTTTTGGTTTAGTGTAGAGAAAGTCGAGCCAAGCCGCTCACTAAATGACTCTAAGCTTCTGGTGAGTTTCAACTTCCAAACCTCTATAACCCTCTGCTGACACAAATCATTGAGGATCTCAATTATCTGGGTGATTTCACCATTGTCCAAACCAGAATCAGTTAGCCACCGCCTGGTTGACGTCCTCACACTCCACACTTCTCTAACACTCTGAAGATCGCCGAACCATCTGGTTGAAGCCTTGTGGAGACTTGAACAGGACTGTTGAAACCATTCCTTCAGCTTATGAACGAATTGTGAATGGTGTATAGATAATGATGACGAGCCGAGATCGACATGAGGCTTGTACGATGTGATGTTCGAAGGCAACGACAACAAGTGTGCCGATGATGGGAGAGTTGTGAGCAAGGTCGGAGTGCTCAAGTAGAGCTCTGGAAACGATTTGGTCGAATTTGGAGGTTGATGAGAGTCGGATTCGATGAATTCCAACACATGGCGTATAAGCGAAGAGTGTGAATTGCTCTCAGCTTGGAATATACTCCGGGCAGTCATAAGAGTTTGTGAGAGCGCGTTCAATGCCGAATGGGTTGCTTCCTTTACAAGATTAACAGGTATTCGGCGAAACTCTGAGGATATCGTAATATTTTCCGAAGCATTTCCGTTCACTTGTCTGTGACCTGCTTTCTCTGTGGAGGGTTCAAATTCGAGTTTCTGGGAAAACATTGTGTATAGAGTTTTTGACCGCTGAGCGAAAAAGACAGAGAGCGCTTCCGATAACGGTCGCGAGTCAAGTAGGTGCAGAGTAAGGAGGGCCGCACACGTAGCCTGGGTAGTAATAGTGATTGAATAAAGTGTTCAAAAGTAACAAAATAATGAGTACCTCCACCGAAGAGTCGTGTTCACGCAGCGACAATGTAGCTTTATGGATGATCTGGGAGCGAAACTGAGAAACTGCGTCCCATTGGCGCTGGACAAGGGGAAATTCTTCCTATACAATGTTAATAATCGCAAGGTTGAGATGAATGGCTACATCCTACACACCAAAACGTCCACACCTTGACTTTGCCAAGTATCTTCATCCTGCTTGTCTTCCCGAACGAGAGCTTGGTGTACCACGCGTGCTAAAAGAAACAACCAAGTTGCTTGAAAATATTTCTTTGTTTCTAGGAGGCGCCAGAGGTGTTCAGGTGCGTCCAGGAGTATCTTTATATGCACAGCGAGCAGTTGCAAAGTACGCAGGTGGGTATCTAAGTACAAGGGTCAGCGGGCTCCTACTATTGTGAGGAGTTGTGAACCATTTTGGTCATTAGAAGAAGGCTGTTGAAGTAAGGGAGGCTCTTTCTGAGACTGTAAAACATCCTTCGTTTCTTCCAAGGCCTTGTTCACAGCCTGTGATGACTTGGCGATGGAAATTATTGACGTCGAAGCTTGCAAAAGATCACGGTAACGTTCTCTGTACTTTCGCAATTCCGATGTAAGATGGCATAACATTACGTGGACAATAACACGCACCCGACCATGAGACGGAGCTCTTCCTGCTTCACATCTGCATCCGCTCTGGAAATGCGTAGTTAAGTAAGCTTACTTAGAGCAGATATAAATTGACAGACCTCAATCGCTGTTGTACAAGTTTTATTTCAGCAATGGTATGCTTCGTAAATAACTCGTCCGGATCCAGGTCAGAGTGCAGGTCGTCATTGACAGTAGGTGGCTTTGGGACACTCGTCCGAATGACTTGCTTTTCTGGAGATTTAGGCAGGTTTGTATGGCCATTTCCTATGACCGGTACAGAAAAGCTAACGGGGAGAACGGACGAGTGTCGAGACATACAGTAACTCGTCAATGAAATAGAGCATTTCCAGATTCCCAAAAGTAGAATCAGCTTTTCTTACGTAATCGCCACAACAAAGAGAAATATAAATATTGGAGAAAGTGAGGTATGACTATGTGGTCTAACGAAACACCATTAGAAATCGAAGCATAGCAAGCTATTTTATGTGTGTGAAATCTGGATATACGAGAACCGGCTACCGACCATCGGTAGCCTTCCCCTTCTCTGACCCGTCGTTGCCGCTGATAGACTTTTGTCCCTCAGGAGGTGGTAAGGTTGCGGACGCCAAAGCTACTGGTGGAGGTGGACGTGGCGATTGTGTGACCATCGATGGAGATTGTGCACTGATGGGAGAGGATGAATTTGCAAGGCGTTGGTCGAGAGCCTTCAATGCCAATGCTCTGTTTCTAACGTTAGTCGTCGTACGCGCATATCACATAGCCTATGCTTTACCTTCGCCTCTCTGCTTCAGCTCGTGCAGTTCCAGGAACTTGACCGAGGGATCCAGTTTCAACGTCGCTACTGGAAGCCGGAATTAGATGGAAGCGGTTAGCTAAATTGTACACGAAATTGCCCAGGATGGTCAAAGGTTTACTACATCATGTCAATGGGTCAACTGGCTATTGTAGAAGTAAACATAACACACTGTAAGAATGGCGGGAACCACGAGACGAGCGAAAATGTTTCGCTTCGATCGCCATATGTGTCCACACCGCCCACTGAGTCGCCACTGTTCTTTTTATAAAATCGTAGGTAGACCCAGCCAACATACCACCCAAATTGTATGATGATCCAAGGACATTGAAATCCTACTATACACAGGATCGTCGATAAAGTGAGGTATGCCATAGGTAGGGACTGCATAGGCTTGATATAGACGTAGGTTTGGGGAGATAAAGCTATGGAGCTGACCTTTACTCGAGTTTTGATAAAGCCAAACACCTGTACTTGGTGCTCTGGAATCATCTGTGTGAAGGCAACTAGGATTGCCGTCTGTAACGCCATTTGTCCATGATAACGCATACCATATCTAGCATTATTAATGATAAATGGAAGCAGAAGACATAAGGCAGACATCTCACAAAAAGAGATCGGCATTTTTAGTTGCAACAAACTCTATCCAATTGAAAGCAAAGGCAATGATATTCGACGCGCCAACTGATGCCACAATGAATTTGAGAGTCTCGAGGCTACCCCAGAGTCTCTCTATGTACTTGAGAGAGGCTGGTACAAAGATCATGGTCGCAATGAACTAGATAGGCGATGAGATGGCGTGACGAAGCAGGTGAACAAGATTTATATACCTCGAAAAACGACGTTTCGACCCACATAGAAGTAACGAGTGTCCATGGATGAAATAGTGCGGATCCTGGGACAACCGTCATGTAATCTGCGGCTACTGCCTCCAAACCTTTCCAACTTAGCCAGGCATAGAGGCCAGAGCCGATGATGGTAGCGAGTGTGAATACACGAGTTACGGGTGGTATTGATTGCAGCAGAGTTATTGGAGATGATAGCACGGCCATTGTAAGCCGTCGTAGAAAGGGTTTACAAAACTGGGTTGGGCAGGGGAGATGTTGGAGTAAGCGGTGGCTCACTGTTCAGCGCAAAAGTTCGTTGTCCGTAGTTTCTTTGGCGGCACGTGCAAATATCCTTTTACAGCAATTCCTATTCCTGCGGTCTGTTCCTTGCCACCACCATCTTTGTTAACCTCGTCCATGTCGGACTACGACATACGCCCTGGTGGCTCCCTAAAGCTGAAGGGTGGAGTGGCCGAGGGCGGAATCGTCAAGAAGTAAGTTGCTATCATGATTGTGTGCTTAACTATCTCACCTAGACTTAGGAAAAAGAAAAAATCGAAAACGAAATCTGAAAAGGATATAGAACGTGAAAAAATAAACGACATTCTATCTCGTCAAGAAGAGAGTAGTACAATCTCTGCTAACGATGGCGACTCTCCTGCTCCAACTAGCAGCTCTTCAACAAAGACCGAAGCTGAGAAACGGTTTGAAGCAGCACAGAAGAAGAGGGTACGCTCCAACATGAAGACCCCCCTGTACTCCCAGCATTTACCTTTTCGTTTAGCTCGAGGCCCGCGTTGCCAAATTAGCCACTAAAACGCATAAAGATCGCGTCAACGAGTTTAATGCCCATTTAGAGTCTCTCAGCGAGCACCATGATATTCCAAAGGTAGATCACTTTGTTTCGTATTGGCAAGAACAGACGGATATGTGGAACTCCTATGACCTGATCAGGGATTGCTGATTCAATGTGATATTCATGTCAGCGTGTGGCAAGAGTACGGAAAAGGATCGAACAACGTGAACACCGCAAGTTGTTGGCTCAAGTGGAAGTTCGCGAAACGCGGACACGGCGGCAAACTCATCGGCCAGACTATGTATATAGTAACGCTTATGATAGCGAGGCTAGTATCATATCATTTTCTACGCACCCGGCTGACTTGCTAATTTTGGAACTCAGGACGATGCCGATGAGTATACTTATCAGGAGGAAGATGTACAGGACGAAGAGTTTGATGAAGATGATTTTCTCAACTTTCGGGATGAGCCAAATGGTCCACGTGAACGACGGCGTTCGACTCGTACTGCTACCAAGCTAAATACAAACGGTAAACGGGAATCTTCTTCTGATTCTGGGAGTCATTGGCGAGGAGAGAGGCGGTCGTCGCGGCTGGGAGGACCTGATACACAGTTTCACATGGAGCCTCCGCCTAAGCGTGCGCGCACCGAGGAGAGCACGATGAGCACTAACTCTGCCGAAGCAGCACCCACTCTGACGAACGGCACACATCGGAACAATCTAAAACTCAAAATATCTGGTGCTGCAGCGTTGAAGCCTAATGAAATTGCTTTAGAGCAAATAGCAGGAAAAAAAAAATCAAAGTTCTGGGTATACGCGGTAGAGCCAGCACCAGGCGTACCCATAGAAAGCAATGGGGGACTGCAGGACACTTCGGATGAGAACAAGGATGGGAAGAACGGTTACAACGACCAAGTAAATCACAACGGCGCGCATCACGGTGCTCCTTCTCCTATACATGAAAATGACAGCAATATGGACATTGACCAAAAGCCATCAAGTAGGCTGTCGCCACCTCCAAACTCATAATCTCCATTATCATATCTCGCATTGACTTTGTGTTATATATTTCTTCATGCCTGTACATCCACTACACTCATAACTCAGCATACCATATAATCACATCGTTGTGTATGTATAAAGCTACCATTGACATTCGTTTCTGAGTCATCGTATTGGTGGACGCGTCGTGATGTCGATCACATAATACTAAATACCAGACTCGTCTCGTCCCTCCCTCAATGCCCCTAGGACGGGTAGCCAAAGCTCTAACATGTCCTACACAGATAAAGATATCCCCTTTCCGGTCCAATCTGTCATGGCGTCGAGCGCTGGCCACCTACTCGAAAATACCAACTATTCCTGCCTCTGCAGATGACGTCGCATTCATATCCCTCTTTGACCACCCCAGTCACAACCACAAGTCACATATAGCCTCGGATATTGGACTATTTGGCCATAGGTCTCTCACTCGTCCTCAAGGGCTCCTAGCGCTGAGGGATGAAACCCTCACTCGGGCTCAGCTACTGACGAATCGCATCCTACGTGCACGAGAGTCTCGGAGCGAACTTCTCAAGGTCGTGAAAAACCTGGATAGGCTCAGTGACATGCTATGTGGTGTTATAGACCTCTCAGAACTCATACGGAATGCCCATCCAGATAAAACGTGGGTTCATGCAGCAAATCTCACATACGAGACGCTGTGTGAGTTCATGAACGTCTTGAACACACACGTAGGCCTCTACGAGGTATGCATACACCACTCTGAACCTTTGTGTATACCAACCACTCATCTAATCCATCTGTAGGTGTTGAAAGCTGTCGTGAAAGATCCTTCCATCGTGTCAACGCTAAGCCCCGAGGCCTACAAGACGGCTCTCATATTCTGGCTTGATTTCGAAAAATCTGCCATTGATCTACCTGCAGCACAACGAAACAGATTTGTATCTTTGTCTTCAGATATATTAGTGCTAGGTCGAAAGTTCTTAAATCAAGCTAATGCTGCACGTCCCCCTACAGCCATCAAACCCCAGGAGCTCTCGGGTATCAAAGACAGAGGAATGGGACTCAAACTACAACTACAAGCTCAATTCACAAAACGCGACCTCCTTGTCTATCCAGGCTCTCTACAAGCACATATGATTATGCGTTCTGCTCCTGAGGAAGAACCGCGACGGCGTGTATATATCGCCGCAAATTCAAGCACCCCAGAACAAATACAAACTCTGGAGGCCCTATT
>JABCKK010015857.1:0-27999 GCA_018221785.1 Calocybe gangraenosa
TAGGCACTTAGCAGAGAGAGAATCCAACACTTTCTCTTAGGATTCTCCTCTGCTAGGTGAGTAGATACTGTAGCTATCTTTACTTCATAAATATAATTTAGGATTCTCCTCTGCTAGTTGTGTCCTTTAATCACAGATTCATTGTTGCCAATTGTTCAGTTGTTGTGCCGCAATCGTAGTTGCAACTTTGATTGCAGCTTTGGGGATTGCCCTGACAGTTGGGAGTGGCACAGGAATATGTTGTGAGGTCCCTGGGATATTTTTTGAGTAGGTAGAGGTCCTTAGGTGATTTTTGGACTGTTAGAAATAATAAAATAAGTGATATACTATATGCAGTAGGGGAACAGAAATGGCTGTCCCCTAACAGTAATGAGACCAAAGTAAACAATAACCAGAATAGAGAAGTTGGCACAAAGTAGAGCAGAGTACAATCTATGATGGAGGATGTTATGTGGGTCAAGCAGATCAGAGTTACAGATAGGAGTAAGTCCAAAATCAGAGATCTAAGCAAGATGAGATATGAGATATCCCTAACAGTTGTTGCACCTTTTATTGCAGGCTCCAAGGATTGCCCTAACAATAAATCCATAACACCACCCATAGCACCACAGCCTGTAAACACCTCAAGTGATGAGCAGGCAGATGACAAAGATACTGATATATATGGCTGACAGTGACTATATCTACACAGACACTTCACCCTTTGGGAGCAATTAAATAATATATGTCTCTTTGCTCAACACATGGTTTCATCTTTTATTCCCTCAATCACATCGAGAACTTATAAAAGCTGTTGTAGTCAACTCGGTACTTCTTTCGCTCCGAATTCACAGAAACTTCGAATTATATTCCTGCAGGTATCCACAAGAGATGAGCATGATTAAGCCATCATTAAATCGTCTCTATATTACTCTATAGATGAAGTGGCCACAAGCCTGATAGCCACGGCTTGGTGCGCTCTTCCATACTTTTTATAATGCGATGGCTACGGGAAGTGGATGAACATCAAGGCTCCGTATCGAGACAATCAGCTTCTCGAGTAACGACCTTCCGAAGCTTATCCTCTGACGCGATCCGTTCCGCTACCTTTTCTATTTCCCTGTCCCAGTCAGTCCTGAAGCACAAGATAGCCCCAGTGATGGCAGAAAATGTTAGTGCCGCTGCTAGTCCAGCCCACAAGCCATTGAGGCCCATGTTGTGACGGAACGCGAGAAAGACGCCGAGAGGAAGCCCTTTTGGTAATGGGTTCAGGGGTCTAATGAATAATGAATCACAGATGCGGGATGGACTTCTTACCGATCACATAATACCCGCTGATGGGGTATGGTGTTAGTATGGCTCTGCCTTGTTTAGTTGACGGATGGACCTACCCAAGATTGAGAAGGGCGCCAGCAACCTTCAAACAATCAGTGACATCATTCAAGGTAGAGACATGCGATATACCTGCTGCCCACTCGCCCTCAATATACCTGATATTACAGCCGAAGCACCATCCGCTACCTGAAATAAGGCGATGAGGGGTATGACTGAAGCTACAAGTCCTGCCACCACTGGAGAAAAAAAAAATCATTGTTGATGATCAGATCAACGTCTGAATTCGTTGTCAGTCGACTCACCAGGGTCCTCGCTGAACATGTATGCCCAGGAGTGCCGAAAAGTCAGGTAGGTGGTGCTGGGAAATGTTGATACAAAACGACATATAAAAGTCTCAAAGTGACACACCTGATGAAAAAAGACGCGATGAAAGAGGTTGCAAGCGATGCTGCTGCAGCTAGTGCAGCACCTTTAGCATTCCTCTCACCCAAAAGATTTCCAACTCTACACGCCCAAGCAAGTAACGTCAGCGAACGACAAAAAAAGGCGTAAACGAGTACGCTAACCGCATCGCTGTAGCATTGGATATTGCATACGAAATTTGGAATGTGGTAGAGGAAGAGGTGAGAAGCACTGATTGTGCAGCAAGGGAAACGGGTCCAAGGCTACCAAAGTGAACATTTTTCAAGTCTTCAGATAAACCATATGATATAAACGATGAGTTGCACATACAATGATGCTCCGAGAGCCACCAATTCCCAGGCCCACCACTCCGAAGCCGTTTGGCCTAGGTTATAATCATAAAAGTAAGGAATGATTTCGACGAAAAACGGTGTGTAAATGATACACTACCTATGCCACCCAACCCTAAGGGCACCAAAAGTCCAAGGTTTGTAAACATTTTAGAGGTGATCGGATGCCATGCAGTATGAGGGATGAAGTAAATTCCATATAAAAGCGAAAAAATGGATACTAGCGTGCTGGAGATTGCTGTAGCGATCGGGGCGCCTATGAAACCCAGCCGTATTGAATCGGGTCCCCATACTACAATTGACCTTTAAGTTTAGGGTCGCTGAGAGAAGATGGAAATTTACCCAAAAGATAGTTCAGAAGTAGATTACACGGGGCAACAATGAACAAGATGTGAGTTTGAACCGAAAATAGACCTGAGATCATCGTGTTAACATAAATTGGTTTAAAGTACTCCTGGCTGGCATACCTTGTGACTGAAAGTATCGACTTTCCGGTGGTTTAGTAATATGAAACGATTTGGGAACGAGGCACCTACCGAGCAATACAATTGAAGCCGTACGCTGGAAGGGATGATGAAGTGAGATGTGATAGCTAGATTGAGCGTGGTGAAAGGCAAACCTGGTAGCGTAAACGAAAGCCAACGAAGGTATAAAGCAGAAAGTTTTGCTACTTCAGGCTCTTGCTTAAGGGCCAGAAGAATCCTTTCTGCATTTAACCACACGCACAGAATGGGCTGCAGTAACCCATAAGTCGGACCATGTGCCCTTCATAAATCAAGCAGCTAGAACTAACCAGATAAGTCAAGCAGGTGAGGACAACTACGGGAGAACGTTGAATAACTCGAACGTTCACGCTCATACGATGAAAGACCCACACATCCGCTGAGTCCATAGACCCACGAGTTTTGGTTGAGGGGAGGTATAGGCAGATGGGAGGAGTGTGTCGAGGGCACTTGTCAGCCCCTGGATTATGCTCAAGCCAGTCACACCGGCAGTCATCAAGCCCAAACTCATAGCAGCGAGTGCTGTCGTTGATAGATGGCCGACGGACACGACCTCAACAATAACAAGACTATACTCCAACAGTTGGGATCTTTTAGATCACAAAGGTTAATTGATATCCAAAGAGGGTTGTTGATGCGACAAAGATCACGAACATAAAGACTGGGAATGCATATCTCGATAGCCTCCACACTTCTTCGAAAAAGAGCGGGATCCTGTTGCCTTCAGGATATGTACTGGGTGGCTCATGGCAAGTGGAGACTAGCAGAGGCGTCGACTCTGTTACATTAGAACAGCCAGCATGTTGATAGTCTATTTCCGGGCTGCCCTTTGAGCCAAGGGTCGAACCTGAGAAACGGTCGGTGGTCATGAAGGGTTTAAAGAGAGACCCAATGATTTTTTCCCAAAAGTATGCCTAAATTTTTTTGGCACAGGATTTCTAACCATAATATATGACGGTGATTCTCGGTCTTGCCTGATTGCCATTGGTCTGAGCATTGAAATCGGTTATTCGGGCCGTGGGAGTGGAGCCAGTTGACTCACTTGGTTATTTAATCGGCGCTCACCTAAACGACTGTAGATGAGTACAGTTGTGCTTCCTCATCTATCATATCATACTTCTGTCATGTGAACCCTTCATATATTTTTGATCATGAGCGCAAAAAGTATTCACCATCCCGGAACAAATTAACGGGCTACGTATAGTCTCATCGTAATGTGGTTTGCCGAATACTCGTCCACTGACCGTTATACGGCTACTGTCCATGCGTCCGTACGTTCACGCAAAAAGTCTTACTTTTCAAAGCACTCACGTCATGTCCTTTATGTGACAGGTGGATACACATGTACATTGTACTACTACACGATCATTCCGTCGTTTTGTCCCAAATGACAGCTTCCTTCTCGGGTAATATCCTCGACCGGACTTCTTAAATCAATGGAGCACTTCGGTCTGCCATCAATTCCCCTCCCCCCCCGCCAGACTCTTGTATACTACCCCTCTACGACGCCTGTGGCCAGCTCCAGGCATCGAGCTGCAGATGCGGACCGATGCGTTTCTCCTGGTCTTCGTCTCATTGGGATTGTCAGTGTTGGCTCAGACTATAACTGTGACATTCCCAAATAACGGGTATGTCCACTAGAATATAGACCAAATCGTATCTGATGGGTATACTGTTACTTTTCTCAGACGCACCGAGGTTCAGGTGTTCACGACAAACGATGACGGTTTCCCCGTTAAAACTACGATGTATGTACCCACCCATCTACTGGTGCCATACCCCTGCTGATTAGGATAATTAACAGAGCCACTCTCAGCGGCAGCACAACGCCACCACCCACTCCTTCAACGCCTTCACCTGTACTCATTCAGACAACCTCTTCACAAACCAGCACCACTCGTAGTACGGCAGGTCCCACTACTATCCCTTCCAATAAAAAGGGCCAGAAGGGAATTCCAACCGGCATCATAGCAGGAATAGTGATAGCTGTATTACTAGTCCTAGCCGCTCTCGCCCTTACACTTTTCTTTCTCAAAAGGAGAAAGACACGACGCCGGCGTGTACCAGACGATTTCGAAATCGATCCTGCGACATCTCCCATCAGTACGTTGAATTGATCCCACTCTCACGATTAGTAAATACTTATAGATTGCTAAACTACTTAGTCGACAAATCCTTCTTCCCCGATCCATTTATCACCGACGAGCAAGCCAAAGGGATGGGATTTGATTTGTCCAGGCAGGCAACTCGCCATTTGGATGCAAAGTTCTTATCCATTGAAGAACGTACCTCCGAAAGCCAAAACCGCCCCCTTACCCCTGCCTCATCCATCCCTCGTATCCTGGTCACCCGCGAAGGCGAGATATCAGGGCGTCCAATTACCCCATCTAGCTCAGGTCATCATCGCCCGCAAAGCCTTGTGGGTCATACGCAGAATGCTCAATATTCTTTGGACGTCAAATCGGCTTCAGGGCCGAATACCGTACTCGAAGCCTCTCCTGGCGTTACGCGAGGGGAAGGCTCCTCATCTACTCGCGTTTCTTCTCAAGAAGATATCGCACGTCGCATGCGGGACCTTCTGTCACAGATGGAACATCATATAGCTATGCCTACATCGGGCGCTTCCGATACAGTCGTACAGCTACAGCGACAGGTGGAGATGCTTCGGCAGGAGAACGAGGAGTTGCGTCTTACGGGGACCGAAGCGCCGCCTGCGTACGAGAATGGTGGTAGGTTCTGATGCAGGGGATAGGTCGTATGTTACGGACTCCCCGTTTATCTTTTAATTGTATACCCCCTGGACAAAACTTGACTTTTGGCATCAGTTTTTGTTCCCCTTTGTACTATGTACTGATAGATTGAATCAAGATGCAAATCATGTTTGTTGCAAAAAGATCGAATGACTGCCTATGACTGCCTATGTTGTTCGGGTGCTTGCCCTCGAGGCAGACGATCGTTATATTTACACGCAGCGCCCATGTCGAACTCGCACGGTTGCCTTCCCTCTTCAAATGAACGCCCAGTGGCCAGAATACTTTGATTAATCGAATTGGTCAATGTGCTTAGCATGTTCTTGATCACTACACGAGGGCGAAAAATATATTTGAGGTAGAACCATTTCACCAAAAACTTGGACGGGATCAACCATCCAGTTGACTTATCGGCAAAAGCCTCCGCTAGCCACATCCATGTGTATTTAATATTGTTCGAGAGCCTTGTATCGTCCAAGAAGCTGTTGTAAATGGATGCGATTCTGTACGACGCGTTTGCAAGTTGGGTGTGGTCTTGGTCTTAGCTTAGATTTTCCGCTCAAATTGTTCCTTTAATTTGCTATACGTTCGAGCCTGGGGGCGACTGAGCAGTAGCGAGTTGTGACAAAGGTGCGTAGGCTTACTTCTCCTTTGTACCCGCTCTACCTCCTGCGGCTTGCCTCCACTGCTCTGATACATGGCTACACACAATTAACCGCGATTACAACACAGTCGTTCGCCCTCACAGCTATCTCATCAATTTCCTGGGTTGATACCGGATGGGCCAGCCATATTGCCAGCATTTCGCGGTGACAATAGTGGGATATAATTTGACTGTCATAAAACAAACAATCAGTACATGTACATAGAGAACAGTACAGAACCGCGAATCTGGACGGGGGTACGCGGTTTCACGACACAAATGCGGGCTCATGGAAGGAGCCTGACCAACCCAGAACTGAAAAGGGAACTGAAAGGGTACCATAGCCAAAGACCGTTGATAAAGATCTCTGGCCGCACCATCTTCAAGTTGCCATTAATACCCAGTCTCCTACCCTTGACTCATCGTGCTCTAACTTTTAGATAGTGTAGGTGACCATCGTCGGATACGACAAGATCGACTGCGAGCGCGTGGAAACAAACAAAAGACGGAAGCAGACGTGGACTCGAATCTAGCGTGAGCCCACGACTGTATGGGTAAGATCAGGTTATTTCTGGATGCTATATCATGAATCATGATGATGGAAGCGCTTGAGCGCTGAGGTTCAGCATGGCATTTGAGGCCGTACGTAAACGTAATCCTTCCATCCCACTCTCATACTTGATTCTTTACAGTCTTACAACACATGAGCCGACTCGGTCGACCGTCCATAGATTCGTACGTACTAACACTTGCTCTCACATATTGATACGGCCTGAATCGGCTGGTCATATATAGCCCACATCTCCCGGAGTCGCCATCATGGAACTCAGAATCACGGCGCGCTAGCTTGTTTCTCAATCTTTTTTTTTTTAAACTGACGCCGTCTTCACTTAGTTCTCAGATTGTCGTGACTGGTACGCCATGTATCCTCTCTCCTGTTAACATTGTTCGAACAAAGACATTCTATTTGGCTAGTCCTGCGAGCAGAAAACTTGCCTCGTCTCAAGACACCCCTTTGCCAGAAAAGACGCTTCTACATTACCGTCACCAATGGGGTAACGACGAGAAAGACAGCAGCTCGGCGGAGTATAGAGCAGACGGTACAATGGGGCGAAGAGCTCGATGCATTGTGAAGGGTAGCGTTATACGTTCCAAGCTCACTGCTGATCTCTTCCTTCAGCGGTGGTCCATCCTCCTACATTGAGGTGTCTCTATATGCCGTGAAGACTAGGAAAACAAATTATCTTGTTGGAAAAAAACGTTTAACTGTTGAATCCCAAAACGGCACGTCGCTTATCAGATTGCTTCCTCAACTTACTTGCTCACCATCCTGAAGAATCTGTTTTGTTGCTCGAAAGCACTATTGGAAGAGGTGAAAAATCCGCCACAGTGCACTTGACGATCACTGTGGTAAAGAACCCAGGTTCTGCTTCGACTGCAATTGTTGGCGCTTCCAATATAGACGTGACCCCCATACTTCAACAAGAAGAACCTCATGAGGTGATGTCTCCTGAAGAATGTGTTAGCAAGGCCAATGAAGCTTTAAACGCAATGCACGTTTTCGATGCCTGGAAAAATACTATTAGTAAGATAGAGTGGGTGATGAATACTCTATCCCCAATTGCAGAAGTACGTCCACCCAATACGTTAACCCCCCCCTGGACACCTTTAAGCTCTACTCTTCAGCTTCATCCATGCGCCAGAATGGCGTGGGGCCTTCTCAGGAAAATCCCCGAGGTGCGTTTTCTGGCTGCCAAAGGAAACAGCCCCTCATTCTTTTCCCATGTAATCACCAGGCCTATCTACATCAAGTGCAGCGTGACGAAGATGTCCGAAACTTACTCGCGGCCATCTTTGATGCCTTTGATTTTGCGCAGGAAGCAAGGGCTTTAGCAAATCTCAAGCCAGAGTCTAAACAAGTACAAATCCTGAAGCTCATGCTTCAGCACGTTTGCAACTGCAGTGACTTTATCAGAAAATACGCGAGGGACATCGAGTTCAGTGAGTCGCAACCAGTCGTTTTCTTGATTGCCATAAAGACTTGATTGTTAGGAGAGCGCTTCCGCAAGAATATTAGCGGCGAAGTCGATACACAGATTGAGACTTACTGTGAAACACTCAAGCAACTACGAGGCAAATTCCTGGATCATGGTGCTATTACCATACAGAGGGATACCTTCCAGATCCTTGGCGAGGTGCGGGTTATATTGGCCAATGTTTCTGCTATGGGTATGCTGCCCCTGTTCCGGTGATACAAGTCACAGTAATCTGACAACAGAGGCGTAGATCTCGATGCAAAAGTTCAGGAATTACCTTACAAGGCAGGGTGGCGCTCCGACGTCAAAACGGACCTGCTTCCAGGAACACGTACAGCGTTCTTGGACTACATTGATGAATGGATAAATAACCCTGATACAGACCGTGGGCTGGTTCTGTTTGGTCAAGCTGGCACTGGAAAGTCATCCATTGCGCACGAAATCGCGCGTCGCTTTCGTGACATGAACCGCCTCACCTCATACTTTGTTTTCTTACGCAGAGAACAGTCAGGGAATGCAGATTACCTCCTCTTCACAACTTTGATTCGCGATCTTTCCAATCGTTATTCCTCGTTTAGAGCCGCACTGGGTGCAGCTATTGCGAACAATAAGTATCTTCCAGCAGCGCGAGACTACCACACGTTGTTTCACGATTTGTTATTACAACCACTTCAGGATCTTCAGCTTGTTGGACCCATTCTAATCGTTATCGACGCCCTGGATGAGAGTGGTGATGCATCTGGGGGACACGGTCTACACACATTTCTCGCCAAATCTGTATCACGACTCCCATCGGAATTCCGGATTCTTATCACCTCAAGGCGGGAGAAGTATATCGACCTTGAATTTGCTACAGCATCATCGATCCGGATCGTCGACATGAATGACGATGTATTATCTGCTGCATCGGGCGATGATATCCGGGCCTATCTCCGAGACAAACTGCCCCAGAGTGTGTTTGACCAACACGGGAAGAGGCTGGAAGAAAAGGCAGAGCGCTTGTTCCAGTGGGCTGCTGTTGCATGTGAATATATCGGGCGACCTCCCCCTGGTCTGACGAAAAATGATTGTATAAAGAATCTTCTGAACTCGCCTTCAAATGTGAAAGGACTAGATGTGTTAGACCAGTTGTACCAACAAGTACTCGAAGGATACTTCAAAATCAAGCATACTCATCCCCGATTCCGATCTGTGATGGGGCAGCTCTTTGCTGCATTTGAACCACTTTCTATCGCTTCCTTGACCTCTCTGCGAGGGTATGCATCCCATGATGAACGCGATGACGACGAATCTGTTATTGCCATTGTCAGCCACTTGGGCTCACTTTTAAGCAACGTCACATCATCCAATTTATCGCTTCCAATTGCCCCACTCCATACATCATTCCGCGACTTCCTCACTGATGAGACGAGAAGCGGAAAATTCTATGTCGACCTCAAGAGGGCTCATCATGACTTGGCTAACTATAGCATCGGTCTAATGTTGGACAAACTCAAATTTAACATCTGCCAACTTGAATCGTCCCATTCAGCCAATAAGGATGTCCCAGATATCGGTGACCGTATCAACAGACATATACCCAACGTTCTCTCTTACGCCTGTCGATTCTGGAACGATCACCTACAACAGTTCGATTTCGACCTCAACCTGTTCGAGAAGCTTCGAAATTTTTTCAACAGTAAATTTTTGTTTTGGCTAGAGGTTCTTAGTGTTACCGGTGATGTTGCTCTCGCTCCACCAGCGCTGGCGGCCGTGAAAAGATGGTTGGCTATCGAGCAGAAGGTGAGCACGTCTTATTCCATTATGATCCTTAAACCAAAAACCACAATCTTCACAGCCCTTGAACAACGAAGTAGAGGAATCAAAAGTACTGGTTAATGACGCCTCAACATTTGTGCGGCATTTTGCGATGCCAATAGCGAAAAGCGCTCCACATATCTACACATCTTGTCTGCCTTTTGCACCAATATCTTCCGGTGTCTTTAAGCGTTACTCTACCGAATTCCCTCATACAGTGAGCCTACAGCATGGCCGTTTATCCCATTGGCCACCTTTGGAGATGGTGATTCCGGCACACAGAGAGTCAGTTCATTGTATCTCTTTTTCTCCTGATGGGCAACACCTTGTCTCGGCCTCAAGGGATCAAACGGTTCGTATGTGGAACGCAACAACAGGACAAGCGGTTGGGAAAGCATCTACCGGACACAGCGCTTCAGTTAAATGCGTCTCATTCTCACCTGATGGGCAGCACTTTGTTTCAGGCTCTAAAGACCATACTATACGCATGTGGAATGCGAAAACGGGAGAGTTGGCGGGAGAACCGTTTTTTGGACATCTTGATACAGTCATATCTGTCTCATTTTCGCCTGATGGACAACATCTAGTCTCTGGCTCTTATGATCGTACAGTCCGTGTCTGGAGTGTAAACACGAGGGAGATAGTGGGAGAGCCGTTGACTGGGCACAGCGATCGTGTCGAGTCTGTCTCATTCTCTCCCGATGGGCAGCACATTGTCTCCGGCTCCCATGATCGTACGATCCGTATGTGGGATGCAAGAACGGTCAATACGGTAGGACGACCATGGACCGGACATAGCGCCCCAGTGTTGTCTATTTCATTCTCGCCCGATGGGCAACGCGTCGTCTCCGGCTCAGCTGATCGTACGGTCCGTATTTGGAATGCAAGAACAGGAGAACAGGTGGGAGACCCATTTATTGGACACAGCAATTTAGTAGTCTCTGTCTCGTTCTCGCCTGACGGACTACATATTGCCTCTGGCTCTCGTGATCGTACAATCCGCATTTGGGATACAACAGGAGAGTGTTTGGGAGAGCCGTTTACTGGACACAACAAATCAATCGTCGCCGTATCCTTCTCTCCTGACGGTCAGCATCTTGCCTCAGGCTCTCTTGATTGCACAATTTGTTTGTGGAATCCTAAAACGGCAAAGATGATGAGAGAGCCGACTACCGGACATAGCGATCCAGTAACCTCTGTCTCGTTCTCGCCTGATGGACAGCACTTCATCTCAGGCTCTTTAGATTGCACAATTCGTATGTGGAATACAAACACGGGAGAGATGGTGGGACAGCCATTTATCAAACACAGCGAGTCAGTCACCTCTGTTTCGTTCTCACCTGATGGGCAATATATCGTCTCAGGCTCAGCTGATCGCATCATTCGCTTGTGGAATGCCAGCACGGGAGAGACGGTTGGGGAGCCATTTATTGGACATTCCAAAGCAGTCACCTCTGTCTCATTCTCACCTGACGGGCAGCACTTTGTCTCCGGTTCCCATGATAACACGATTTTCATGTGGAATGTAGGAACGAGAGAGTGGGTGGGAGACCCGTACATAGGTCATGGCGATTCGGTCATCTCTGTCTCTTTCTCGCCTGATGGGCAGTATTTATTATCTGGCTCTCGCGACCGTACGATTTGCATGTGGAACGCAAAGACGGGAGAGAAGATGGGAAACCCGTTTACGGGCCATACCGATTCAGTACTGTCCGTCTCGTTCTCACCCGATGGACAGTCTATTGCCTCCGGCTCTCATGATCATACAATTCGTGTGTGGAATCTAAGAACGGTAGAGTTGTTGGTACAGCCGCTTACCGGACATAAAGACTCAGTCATGTCAGTCTCATTCTCGCCTGATGGACTGTATCTGGTCTCCGGCTCTCGCGATGGTACAATTTGCACGTGGAATGTGAGAACGGGAGAGATGATAGGAGGGCCGTTTGCTGGCCACAGCGATTCAGTCATGTCTGTCTCATTCTCGCCAGATGGGCAGCACATCATTTCTGGCTCCACGGATCATACCATACGAATTTGGAACATAAGAGCAGGAGAAATGGTAGGACAGCCGTTTTCACCGTTCTTTGAACACACCCAACGAGTTTCGTCTGTCACACCCTTGCCTGATGTTGCCTCAGCATCAGATGTTAACACTTCCCAACCGTCTAACAACACTGCGACCGTTAAAAGCGTCAAAACAAAGCACAGTTTTTACATCACGCCCCACTCTATAATCAACAAGGACGGTTGGATATGTGGACCCCAAGAAGAGCTTTATTTATGGGTCCCACAGTTACATCGAGCATCCCTTCACCGTTCCGGCAGCACACTTATAGGTGGGCGTAAAACCCGGCTAGACTTTTCACGATTCGTGCATGGACGGAGTTGGAGTGAATGTCTAGGTGAACGCAAGTAACATCGTACGTTTCATCTCTGCCTCGTTTTTTTTGGGAACGTCGCTCACAGTGGGCCTGTCCAGTTTTTATCTTATTTTATGTAGTAGTTGGTCCCAGGAGATCTATGCTCCCATCGGGGCGGGATCATTGATATGCCTATTCTCCATTTTTTTGAAACAGGATGCCTGAAATAGCAGGCGTTTACTGCTCTGACGAAGGTTTCGTTAACATCACTGCAAGGGCCGTTGTTCCATAGTGCTTGTGTATGTTCCTGTTTCAGATGTGTATAGGCAAATCGGTAGTGTACAACGCATGATATTTGAGCTTCATGGGTATACAAACACAAGTAACCGCTAAAGCTAGGTCAGTGTTACGAGACTGTTATCTGTTTGCACGTAGCCTGTTTATACAGCTAGTATGCCAAGCTCGGGAGGCCTCATGATCACAACCCCATGAAACAGTTCATTTCGACGACTCGGTGGCAGATATACTAACAATCTCGGTCAAACTCATGGTTTGTACATATAATTCAACAGGTATAGCTCCGTGGCCCATCAAGATTGTCGACTCGGAAATCGGCAGGAATCAGGTTCGCTAGGCTGAAGAATTTTACAAGAGATCAAGGTCTCATCATTAGCCGCTCTATTACAAATCGATGCTATCATGTGCTAACGGTTATATGGTGGGTTCTCACAGACAGCAAGAAATTTTTGAAGCGCCTATACATAGAACATCTCTGGAAAATTGGAGCTTTTTACAATCCACCACATGGTCGCGGTTTTTACAGATGGCGTTTAGCTTTCGCTCATATCCGATCTACTTTCTTTCCTATGTAGGCTAGCCGCGAATCGCTCCTTGCTGATTGACATATAGAGCATGGATTGCGTTGATGAGCCTAAGAAAAAACCTACTAGCCTCCCGAATTGGCAGCCGACCATTTCTCAGGTTTTGCATTGCAGTATCCGACTTGTCTTGGGCGACATGGGCATGTGGAACAGCGTCGGGCGTGACGGGAGTAATGGTAAGAAAGCTTACATAAGCTTGTCATGGAGTATGCAATGTACACAAACTGTCAAATCAATAAGCGGTAAATTCGTTGAAACGGTTCTGGACGACACCCGGAAGAACAGGAGAGCCAGTTTCTATTGGAAACTCAGATCATCATGCCAAATGCTTACCGGTCACCACGCATACGCCAACTTCTACGTCTTCGCATCCGCAAATAGCCAAGTCCTCCCATTCTAGTGCGACCGGACTCACCCCTATATCCAGGCAATGTTTCCCAGGGCCCAAGCATGGAGACCAGCTATTATGCTGAAATAACACCATTTTTGGTGCCCACGTAACTCACCCCCCACCGCCATTACTCACCCATGACCGACATCGCACAGAACCACGGAGCACTACTGCTGGGGGGATTTTTTGCAGCTGGGTTGGTCAACTATCATGTTCTAGTTACCATATGTTGCTGACAGATAGAAGGCTTTCTGGAATTGCTACGGTGCAAACCGTGGTGTACTTCAAGCTCTACCCGTTGGATTCGTCGGTTTTGAAAGGGCTGGTGTGCCACACTCTTCATTTATCATGCTACGTACGTTGATCACTAATCGATCCAGGTGCTTGTGATCTGGCAAGGCGATATTTAGAAACTAGACACTCTATATTAACTATAATCTAGGGGCCTTGACCTGGCTCATAGTGGGCTCGTCTGCGCTTCAATATGGCACTTTCTTATTCATGACTTCGGTCATGCGGAGTTAATCGATAACATTCCCTTGTCAGTAAACTTGATTATCTTCTGGTTGTACGCAATGCTCAATAAATGGGGACTTCAGGAGCTTATCAGTATGGACCCTCTCCCTATTTCTTAAACTCACTCAAAGCTTATACTTGATTACATAGCTTACAATCGTTTTTACTGTAAGAGCAATAATGTTCAAATGGTCCATGTAGGCTGACCAATAATAGGCAATACTCACATTCCTGGTACATTGGTGAGCCCTTTCCGCTCTTTCCTTGTGGCTTTCACATTGACACGTTTTAGTTTCTTTGCACATCGTATCTACCTCTGTAAGTCGAATGAGGGACCTCTTTCGGGTGGCTGATTGGTTTATCAGTGAGCTTGAGGAATTGGTATCTTACATCACCGATCGTAAGTATCCCCTTAATGTCCAGATCTATAGCCTTTGAATTTCATGAACGATAAGCTCTTCCTGGCAACCTGCCGGCTCTGTAAGTGTGCTTGTTGCTATTTAATCACCATCTTTGGCTAACGCTATATTTAGGTTCAGCGTCAGGTGAGTGTCCTGAAATTTGACCTCTACAACCAACCTGATCCCGGTTTCAACAGCTACGAGTGGCGAAATGTCTGTTACCAAAATAGTTTCTCATTTCGTATCTAACCCTCCGCTTATAGGATTCGCCTTCAAACATTCAGCCTCTTCAAATCGGACTTCCGGGTAAGATCTAGTAGTTCTGTTCCTACTGCCCACGTTAATGGTGGTGTTTGAAAGTGGCTATTTTCTCTAGGCCTAGCGCTTTCATCAGTTGTGGACATTCTAGTCACCATGTCGCTTTTCCTGCTGCTCCGAAGCAGCCGGTCAAGGTCTTTAAGGTAAATATATCAATAGCATCTGAAGTCTATCTTTGAGACGAGCTATCGTCTAGCCTAGATCATATTATCGATTCGCTCATCCTCTATACATTTGAAATTGGTTCCTTGACATGGTTCGTACATCGAAGCTTATCATTTAACACCTAATATAGATCTAACTTGTCCATCAAGTGCTGGAACCATTGTATCCATGATTTGTGTATGTTTAATTTGGGCCAAGTCAACGATCTCCTTACTAACTCGCGGTGATAGTGGCTTGTTATGAACAACAATCTCATATTTATGGGGCTTCATTTCGTAATCGGAAAATGTAAATCATGCCGATTTTATTGTGCTTCTCGAGCTGCTGTGCTGATGCAATTTATAGTTTATGCGAACTCCCTGCTTGCTTCGTAGGTCGTTCTTTCCTACATCACTGACTATGTTCTTATCTTTATCATTTCAGCTTGAACACTCGCCGTGGCCTTCGCCGTCGACGTCGATCATCACGCAATTTAGCAGCGGCTGTAGGTAGTCCCCAGCCTTCTCCACTACAGGATGCATTCTCGGTAAGATCATCACGAATATAAGCCCCCATTCATTCTGAGCAGTCATCAGGATTCGGACCTTGCCCTACGGCACGTTCAAATAAATGTCGAGAAGAGTATAACATACGATGCTACTGAATATATGCGCGAGAATTCCAAGGCCTAATCAGGTTTGTATAGTTCTATATTCCCCTGCTGTATTTATAAAATCCTGTGAATATATCTCTTTTGTTCAGATTCCGGATAGCTACGCCTTCCACACCCAGCGCCCCTTGTCTCTGGCATCCAATCGCCGAACATGGCTAACACAAAATCCGGCCGCGAGAAGTAACACTCCAGAGTAAATAGCTATCCTATTGAAGCGGTTTTGTAAAGTGCTTGTGCCGTCTAATAAATTGGGTGTATCCCCATTTCTTTTGTAAGTACCCAGCATGACACCTGCCAGTGGTGCACCTAGGATAGTCCCAAGACCACGGATGAAATAGACGAATCCATTGACGCTCGCGTAGTTCTCTAGGCCGTATATATCCGTGATAGTGGTTGGAAGCAAGGCGTTATATCCACCTGCATAAATCGCATAGAGGACGATGAATGCGATGTAGCGAGCTCGCGGAGCGTCGTACCACAGAGCAAAGACAGAGAGGCTCGAAAGGAAGACCTAAAGATAGGTGGTGTGAGAACCGGTTGCAAACATCAAAAGGCTTCTAAAAGCGCCTGACACTGCCAATCATTGTATTTTGTCTTCCAATATTATCTGCCAAAATTCCCATGGCTATTCTTGACAAACTGTTCACACCACTGTTAAGAGCCAGCAACCAACTTCCTGTAGATCTCGAATAGCGCAGCACCGAGACCGAGTACGATGTCAAGTATATAGTGGGAATGACGTTTCCTGCAGCTTGCAGGAGGGCACCCGAAGCCTGTTCATAAAATTCTTTGATATTACACGACACTTACCCTGAGCCTTTGGATTATGGCTTACCTGGTATAGGAATGTTCCACGCTTCACAAGCCCCATATTCATCCTTGTGCGCCCACGGTTTCCAAACCCAGCCCGGTGTCGCACGACACAAGCGACAGGTATACCCACGAAAAAGTTTAGAATCCCAAGTATCCGCAGCGCCCATGAGACTCCGTAATTGTTGACGAGAAGTTGGAGGACAGGCGCAATGACGAGACCCCCAATACCGCTTCCGGCGAGAATGACGCCCATCGCGAAACCACGATGCCTGTCAAAGTATACTGGAGTAATGGACATGATTGGAAAATAATACATGGAAGATCCGATTCCATAAAGGAGCGCCTGAGTAAGGACGAGATGCCATAGCTATCGATTGATCATTAATGCGCGCCCGCTGATGTTTGGTTATTACCTACTTGAGTAGAAAAACTGGCCAGTACGAGACCAAGGCTCATAATGGTTACACCTGCTGTAGTTATGATCTTCAGATCCTCGATGCGAGATATCAGAGGATTGACAAAGATGCTTCCGCTCCAGGTGAGGCCGCTCCCTATCGTGCCTATTAGAGACACGGCTGCATCACGCTGCTGAGCATCTCGGATATTGGATTGAGGTGAAGTATACAATTCCTACCCAAAAGAGACGAGGATCGTAGGACATTCTGACGGGTCGAGGACGTTCACGACTCACCTGGAAGATTCCGAATACGCTGTTTATACCAATTACGTGAAAGGTCATAAGGAAACCTGATATCAGAAGAAGCGTCTGATAACGTCGTGTTGGGCGTAATGTAGTATCACCGGCTGATCCATGGTCCTCAGAATCATGCAAACCATCAAATGTGGCAGCAGGCCCTCCGATTGGGAGGGTCTCCAGCTGATGCGCTTCAGGCCTCCTGTTGTCGATGGCGTTTTCCATGCCGTCAAAGTTGGAAACAATGAACAAGTTGTCGTCCTTTACGTTATATAAATATTTACGTGAGATCTGAACGGGGCAATTCAGCAGTGAAGCCTCGGTACTAGCGTTTTTGCGATAGAAGGCCAGCTATATATAAAGCCTTGGGCAGAGATGCCGCGAAAAGCTCGGAAGTCCGGTGACTTTTGATTGTTGTATAATATGCAACTGACCATGACTACTGGAACGGAGGACATGCAGTGAAATTCGAAAGATAGCCACTGTAAAGGACACCGTCGGGTAGCTGGTTGCAAGTAATAATCTTCTTAGATTTGAACATACCAACACTTGTCAAGCTCATTATTTAAACCTAGGGGGACGATAGAAAGTTGCACCACGGCATAATATTATACTCCACTTCATGTTAACCATAACACAAGAAAAGACAACGACACTAGCTTCCTTGTATTGTGATATGTTTTCAGACGTGAGTTTATTAAGCACCTCGGTATATAACCGGGCCGCCAATACGTCAGTAGTGCACCACTAATAATCAAAACAAGCGTTGCCCGAATTCATCAAGGTAGGATGGTGCTGGCGACGGGCTTCCAGCGCTAGAACAAGTTTCTCAACCCCGATGACAATTGCCTCTTCTCATGGTCAAGTATTGCTTGCAGGGCTTTAGCCACTTTTTTGTTTGAGCCTGAAAGAGGTATGACATGACAGGTGTAAGTCTGAATTATGTAGTGGCTCTAATGAGTACTAAAGCGAGTTTTTCTTGGTGTCGGGTGATTTAGAATTGAGAGAAGGGCCTGATATCGGGCACCGAGGTTGGGATTCCGGAAGGTGGAGGATAACTTCCACAATGGAGTCAGCAATGTGGAGCAGCCAGAGGTTGGAGGCTAGAGCGGTGTCCATGGGTCAAAGCTGTCAAAGGAGAAGCACTTGCGATGTCTCCTGTAGAAGCCGAATCGATAGCCCAGGGTACAGAAAACAAATGCCAGGTAAGCTGCTGGGACTGTTAAGTAGTATGGGGAAACGCGGCATTTACTTGTACCTAGTCCTCACCCTTCCCCGTTACGGGATGCATTCCTAGCAATGGTCTGATGAGGTTGATTAACCCGCTCCGCAGCGTCTAATCATGGAGATTCGGACGTTGCCCTACAACGTGCCTAATAATATCGCGTTGGGTGCGGTCAAGCCACCATCGGCTAATAGTCTTCACTAACACGCAAGCGCCACCAAGCGTGGCGGCAGAGCTCCTTTAAGGGTTGCAATCAATGCGCTTCGGTCCTCCTGTAGGAAACTAATGAGCATAACTATATACGATGTCTGAAAGGGGCAAATTCCAGTTCGGCAATTCAGCACGACTTGCTTGTGCGAGAAAATATCAGGTCCTCCTTAAATTGATCCTGTGAACTCTGAAGAAGAATACTGGTGAGACGGGGAGGCGAGGAGCTACCACGGCACAATTCGTGCAATGGGTCTACGGAATCCGGTCTGGTTACTGGTTACGTGTGGTTTGATAGCGGGAACACCCTTTCAAAGATAAAATAATGTGTACGAGGTTGCTGATAGACACAAGTAATAGTGTTTTAGGGCATCTGGACAGGAGGCCGTTTGCTTTTGCGTTCGACTTGTGAAGACGCCTTCACATATCTTATACATGTACATCGTATTGAGGACGTTACGGATGCCAACTTGTCGATGTGGGTAGAATGACTACCCGAAAAGACCGGGAGTTCCACTATAGACCGTACAGTACCGAGATTGGGTCAGACAAGGCTCGCGCTAGCAATATTATTAGTTTAATAGACTCCATAGCAGTCCCTGTGTGTTCTGGGGTGATAGGAGACTATACCAGAATGATAACGAAGGTAGGAATTCCGGATAATATATTTCCAAAAGTCGTTATGAGCATACTGCTTCCCAGGGACATATCGTCGTAGTGTGGTGAATGACAAGTTGAGAGCATCTGTATACCCGCTGCTGGGTCACCGGAATCCGTGTTTCATAGCACGTAGCTGGGGGGTTTTGACACAAATGAGTGACTTCCGGGGACGGGACTACAACATCTCCATGATTACAGAAGGCCCCAAGCCCTTCTGTTAGTCTAGTTATGAAGGGTCTAGGCGGCGGCGGCGTTAGCAGCCGTGATAGGGCCTTACGTGAACCCGTTTTCGATTATAGTGGTCACCTATAGGCATTTCCAGAACCCAACCGGTCACCAATGCATGGGGGTAAGTACAGTTGTACTTAAGCGAACCGGTGACCAAACAACATAGCCACTTTCTCTTTTGATGGATCCCCTTCAGCTTGTACATGTATCCATATATGACCTTCAATTTCGCAGCGCTCCCATGGTCGGTCGGTTCACCTGACCTTTATGCAAAGCCAAGGGGGGAGTCACGATCCATATTGTATAAGAACCGCCCCAATAATAAAAACCCAGCGCCAAGCTCCAATTCCCGATAAATTCGCCACTTCTACCCCTGAGACGATAGTTACATACCTGCTATGCCCACTACCACCTTGCCGCCTTTCCCAGACAACGTACCAACTCATCCATTGCTTGTTATTGACTATGAGTTGATCAAAGCCCGTGATGAGCAAGAACTTGCTAGGCTCTATGAGGCTGCCACTAAGCTTGGGTTTTGGTAGCACGTATTCGTCATTTGGAATCACACTTCTTCCCGAATGTTACTGAACGTATGATTCTTTACAGTCTCAAGAACCACGGTGCCACGGAAGAGGTCGATGGTATGTTTGAGATGGGTGCAGAGACAATGGCATTACCCATGGGAGAGAAGATGAAGTATGAACAAGGGGACGATGGCGTTTCATTTGGGTCAGTCATATTTCTTGCAATTCTGAACTATCATTGAATCAACGGCTTACCAGGTACAAGGCTGCGGGTGCCAACGCCGTAGACGCAGATGGACGTTTGGATACTGTCGAGTTCATCAATATTGCGAAGGATGATGCTCTGGCTTGGCCTAAACAAGCTCGACGGGCGTACCCTCCTACCGTCAATGCACGTATGACATCAACGGTAACTCCTTTCATCAAAAAATCCCTCGAGATCAACAACACTGTACTGAATGTCTTCAACGAAATGCTGGGGTTACCGGAAGGCACACTTATGGCTATGCACCGTTTAGACGAGTTCAGCGGGAGCGAGTCGAGAGTAATTAGAAACCCGCCAAACCAAACTGCCAATGGACAACCTCCGAAGGTTGCCATTGGTAGTCATACGGATTTCGGGTCGTTGGTAAGTTTAAAGCCCTCTACAAGATAATACTTTCTTCATTATGATCTGGTAGTCTTTCCTTCACAATCGGCTGGGCGGTCTTCAAGTTCTACCTCCTGGATCTGAGACATGGCAATATATCAAGGTAGCTTTCGAATATTATTACCTCTATGTCTTAGAACCAACCGCTTTTAGCCGTTACCTGGTCACGCAATTTGTAATTTGGGAGATGCAATGGCTCTCTTCAGCGGTGGAATTCTTCGGTCTAATCTTCACCGCGTCATGTAAGGTGTTCACGTACTGCGGAGACATAACAGGTATCAACATTATTTAGCCCACCTCCGGGGAAACAAGGCGCATTCGAGCGTTGGTCTCTTGTCTACTTTACTCGACCTGGAAATTCCATCGTACTCCGCGCATTAATTGAAGACAGCCCTTTGATAGCCGCGGCGGTCGCTAAAGCCCCTGAGAAGAATTTCGAGACAGGCTCTACGTCACTGGAGTGGTTTTCCAGGCGGATCAGGAATCAAAGAATCAATAATAGGAAGGTGTGTATTTCCAGCATTGGGTGGTTAAAGGTAATCATTTATAATTCAACAGGGCCCCGAGACGTGGATGGCGAGTAGAGGAACTGAGGCAAATTCGACGATTGTATAAATATCTATGTGTACACTCAACTTGAATCATTCACCGACTATGTTTTCCTAATAACTATTTTATCTGCTCTTGAACATTCAGATATGATTAGGACTTGTCGGCCACAGGGAACTCTTTTCCAGTGGAAGATTTGTATCCGGAACGGATAGCATCCGATATGCGCTCATCCTTGGCCTGTTCCAAAGCAGACTCGTTGTTCTGTGGGCCTTGGCCCATACGCTCCTGGACGAAGTCAACAGCTGGACAAATGGTTAATACAGCATGAGATCGTCATCTTCATTCATGACCTGCCTTTGTCCAAAAAGTCTGGAATGAGTTAGTAGGGTATAAGAGGTGAATTGGTATTGTTTCTTACCCTCATTCTTCTCTCCTGAGTGTCCACCACCCATGGCGTTGTTTACTTTGTCCATGAGGCCACCTTGACTTTGCGTTGTCTGGGCCTCGTTATTCGTGGGTGCAGCGGATTCGGTGTTGTTTCCTTTGAAGAAGTTCATAGTAATAGAATGGCTGTTGGTATAACGGGATGTTAGATAAGATGAGATATGGACGAGCTTATATACCTACAAAGTGTCTCACCCCCTATGACGTATTACACAAATGACGTCATATGCTTACCCCATGCAATTTACAAGAGTCGTTACTGTAGTCTGTGACCGACTGGCGAACTGTTTGGGTAACCGGTGACAGTGACTTATGTACGGCAAAACCCACTGCTTCGCTTCCAACCTGCCTCTTCGAGGTCGTCACGTTCCCATTTAGCGTCTTCATTTCGCTATCGCGCTCTCACGAAACGTCCATCTTAGATATCTTCTTCGCGACACTTTAATATGGGCGTCAATCCTCAACATGAAAGGCTATAAATTCGACCTGCTACGGCGGTCCACCGTTATCCTTCCAAGATCGTTCTGCCACCAATGGTTGTCACCAACGTTTTCATCCAAGATAGCACCCTGTTAGATGTTGCTGGTGATTATAGTCACTACTACGTTGCTGGAGACGTAAACATCCATCATAAAGTTGATGATATAGGTATGTACTCTAGTCTCATAAAATAAGATCAGAGAGCCTTTAACGTTCGGCAGACCTCTCCCCGCTACTTTCAATAATATCCCCTGGTGCCGCCTTTGACTCGGGGGAGCAAGCGTCTCCTTGTCTTCACGGCACACGCAAGGAAGTTCTTCAGAAAATTGGACGCTGGATAGACGCTGGTCCAAACGCGAAACAAGGAAGACTATTCTGGCTCCATGGTCCTGCTGGGGCTGGTAAAACAGCTGTTGCTCATACGATCGCCGGAGCATGCGCACAGACAAAGAAACTGGCAGCAAGCTACTTCTTTGCTCGAGGTAGACCCGAACGTGATACAATCAGCCACTTTGTCCCGACGCTTGCATATCAGTTGTCGATATCGATACCAGAAATGAGGCCCTTGATTCTGCAGAATTTCCACAAGGATCCTGCGATCTCTTCAAAAACTATTTCATCACAGTTTCAGAGTTTAATCGTTGAGCCCTTGCTGAGTCTTAACACCCAATTGGCGACACTCGTACCTACGTTAATCGTCATTGACGGCCTGGACGAATGCAAAGATCATGAAAATCAGTCCCTCATCTTGGGCCATATATTGAAGCTCATCACCGAGCAGCCTTTCTACCTCCGCTTTCTCATTGTCAGCCGGCCGGAACCGCATATACAAGAGGTTCTAGCTCAACCTTCGTATCGGAATGTTAGTACCATATTCTCTCTGGATGCAACTCGCCAATCCATGCGCGATATTGAAATCTATCTGAGAAGCGAATTTACCAACATTGCCTCGTCACCAGCTCACGCCCTTACCATCCAACGTGCTGGTAAGCCATGGCCTCCCCCTCGTTCTGTCAAACTCCTCGCGGAACGCTCTGGCGGCTGTTTTATCTACGCCTCAACGAGCTTAAAGTTTATCGGGGATCAAAACGCGTCGCCAGTTACTCGATTGAACGTGGTTCTGAAAGGATCCTTAATTTCGGTGTCTGCGTTTGCGGAACTTGATAAACTATACACTCAGATTCTCTCGTCCTATCCCCAGCCAGACACTTTGAAACGCATCCTTGGCGTAATTTTAACGCTTAGGAAACAGAACGGGAAATTTCTCCATCTATCGCTGATTGCAGAAATTCTGGGTATCCCACCCGAAGAGCTGTCTTTGGCACTACGAGGCATGCACTCGCTCATCTATCATGATCCGGCAAATCTATACTCAGAAGTTTACCCACACCATGTTTCGTTCTCCGATTTCCTGTTTGACCCTAATCGTGCAAAGCGCTTCTATGTTGACAGCAGAAGAGCCCACTTTGAGATCATTCAGGGCTCTTTACTATGTATGAAAACGTGGGGAGAACCGAGGTCAATTTTTACGTGCGTTATATACATTTTAAAATCCCCTCTCCCTCCCCATGATGGCGGTGTCAGACAAAAGCGAACTTGAATTTTTTTCTAATTGACACTCGCAGGATGGCTTTCGAACACTGTGGGTTACTCTATTATATATACGATCACCTAGTGTGGCACTTTCGCGGGGCCGAGGTTCATCTTCTCAAGGCTATCGAATCAATAAAAGCTATCCGCGCAGATGTATGGATACCGGCCGATTACAGGGCGGACCATCGATTTGACGACCCTGCTCAGGCGTCAAAAATCATCTCTCTATTGAACAACGCATTACAATTGATGAAAGTGAGTGAGAAAGTTGCTTGTAGCCGCTTAGGTATCAATGAACTTGTCTCCCATAGACTCTTGGCCCTTCTTATCAGGTGCTGATGGAACATTTCCATACACTGCGTGACATGGCTTTTCAGCGTTTCTTGGTATCGAGATCTTTCACCGATCAGCTGCTCATTCACGCGATCGTCACGTTGTTTGAAGACTTGGATGATTACGAACATTGTGACAGGGGTATATTCAGGCTGCTCAAATTTGAACAACCCGCCTCGCCTGGTTTGATCTTCATTCATAGTGTTGTTTCCGATGCGATTCGCAGACCGGGCGTACCGGAAGACTCAGCTAGCGCCTCTGGACAACTTAAGGAGGATCTCAGAGACTGGTTACTGGACCGAGCACGATCGAAAAAGCTTTTTTTGGACCCCGAGATAACCCATGCTTACCTCGCTCATGGCTGCTTAAGTTTATTGATCAATGGACGGAAAGAGCCAGATGCTACCTATAGGTATGTGGTCTGCTAAAAACAGCTTTTTTTTAGCTAATGGACTACTCGAATGAAGACACAGTGTAGGAAATAGGGATCCGGTTGATACGTATGCGAGGAGACATTGGGCCAAGCATATAAGCCACGCTACTCCAGGAGATGTTGGATTGCTTAGGCAACTTCGGAATACCGATCGACAATACCTCTTCAGCGAAGAGTATCTGGAGAACGTGGATGCCGATGTATGTGATATTTTGCTTCATCTCCTTCATTTATTCCACGGTTTACTCAAAATTCATTGATTAGGACGATTCTTTCATCCAGAATCTATGGGGAAGCTCCTCGACTGTTGGCCGAAGCTCTAAACATTCCTCTGATCCGTGTTGGAATTCATACAGAAAGCAGGATTATTATAAGGCGAAAATGGTTCTCAAGTGGTTGAAGGTACGTGTCTTGGTACCTTCTCTTCATGATGTAACTGAGAATGGTCTCTCGTAATTTCTTTTCTCATTTCTTTCATTATCCAAAAAAAAAGCATCCACCAAATCCACCTATGGACCTACTGAAACAATGGGAGGGCTTTTGCCAAGATAAAGAGTGGTATGCAGATTTAGAAACTGGGGATGGCGACGACGACGAAGATGTGTATACTATCGCGAGTGACGACTCGTCATACCTGCAGCACTTTAGGGAGTGGTGGCGACTTTTTGGGTAGGAATTTGTCGATATCATTCGAAACCTTTTGTCTTCATTTTGTCTAGCAATTAATTAATACGATGCACAAATCTCATATGAATAACCTGATAATCGTATCACCCCTCGTCGAATCGTCAGCGATCAACATATTTCAAATTACTGATGTCACGATGCACGCCTTTTCAATTCCATGGCCAGTATTTGGAAACACCATTCGCCAACTTCCTGTCGAGTCGGGACAACGATACTGGTGATGAGCTGCTGCAATTTTTCAATTGGTCGGGGGCTCAGAAGTGGGCCTGCGCAGAGAACATCGCGATTTGATCACCACACAGAAATGGTGCGATATGCGAGCCTTTGACATTGTAGGGAGTGCTACACCCCTACTCACATATTGGAGGTCTCTTCTTCACGTATTCTTGAGTGACATGATGCATTTGTGGTAACAAATCATTCACGAAGGCGAATGCGAGGCGCTCGACCGGGTGGGAGAAGAATTGCTCTTTGAAAGTCGGTTTGTTGCTAATGCGGTGGATAAAAGGCGAATACATGACCGATTGTCAAGCCAGTTCGGCCTCGATATGGCAATTTTTCGAGATGCGAAGATCCTACCACAGTAGGGCCGACAAACCTGTCTTTTGTGTTGATCCTGTAGTCCTCCTGCACGGTGCAACAGGGTAACGTGTACGAACCAAATTCTTTTCTGCTGACTGGAGCTCTGGTAGATTGGAAAAACGCATGCCGATTCAAGACAGCACTACCCAACTTAGCAAGGATACGGTTTACATAAAATTGTTGTACATATGTCATTTCTAGTGTTCCGCAGCCTCCCCTGGTCACCCGTGCCCCCAGCCAAGGGTACGCGTAACGCCTTGACTCATTTCGGCCCGTTTGACGGGTTATCAATCGTCAGCGCATGACTATGATAGGCCACCATCATGTCAATACAACGCCAACTCCCAAAGACGGCTCACCAGCCACTCAAGGGCTTGTATATCACTACACGACTTCTGTCTTTGGTATTCAAGGTCCCTTACTGGACACTTTATTATGCTCTCTTCTCTCGCCCGCGTGCTTCATGGACTTTGAAAGAATCAGTCATGGTCCGACTATTCCGTTACTTGATGCCCCTCAATGCACTATGTGATCTCGCTCCTCTTACAACTGACAAGACCCGAGAGGTTCCACAGAGAAAACTGAAGGAGACCTCTTTCCAATGGCTGGAGCCACTGCCTTATTCGTTGCTTGAAGGTGTAGCAAGGGACGAAAAGATTCAGCCAGTAAGGATCCCTGGATACATCTGGCCAAAGGAGACTCCGATTCCTGCGCAAGACAAATTGGTGGGACTTTGGATCCATGGAGGGGGGTATATGATGGGGAATGGATCCGAGACCTTTCCAGAAAATGGTTCCTTGCATAGTCCACTTCCAAGAGGCGTTATTGTTGATTCGCTGTAAATTTGACATGTAGATATCGCCCGTCGTGTGTATCAGAACACGAAAATCAAGCATATTCTGTGTGAGTACTCCCCGCCTTCGATGGCTCTGGTTTCCGCTTTGGAACTTAGTCACAGACAGCCCTGGATTACCGCGTTTCACGCGAAGCATGTCATCCAGCTCAGCTCCAAGACGCTCTGTCTGCCTACTACTACCTTGTTAACACCCTTGGCGTAAATCCGTCAAAAATTGTTCTATTTGGCGCCTGTTCTGGGGGTAAGCTTCGTGCCATTATGCCTGCACACTCATCACTCACTGCTCTCTTCAAAGGGCATCTCGTTCTTCTTTTATTACGCTATTTGTGCGAAGAAAAAGTACTTCCTATGCCTGGGGCAGTCATGCTATTTTCTGTACGTCGGTTTGTGTTGATCCTTAAAGCTTAGAACAAACCGCTCTAAATTAGCCATGGGTTGATATGGTCATTGACCAAGATATCGACGCCAAGAGGTGTGACCCGAGACCTAATGCCTCTATAGACATGTTGTCTGCCTCGTTTCTTGCAAACCTTCGGTTTCTAGGTCACCATCCTCTCACTCTCCTGTCCTCACCTTACCTATCCGCAAGTTAGTATGCTCTCGTTTCCGTCTTCCCCGATACAAAATTCACCACAAACGACACACAGATCGTGCTGCTCCGGGTTCTTACAAAGGCTACCCGCGTACCTTCATTTCTGTTGGAGACGCCGAAAGCTTCAAGCGTGAATGCGAAGAGCTCTATCTCCTGATGGTTAATGATGGTATGGATGTTACGTTTGATGTTCAGAGAGATGCGGTGCACGACTTTTTTGGAAGCGCCCCCCTGGTGCCTAGCGAGCTTGCTAGAGCCAATGTTATGGAAAAGGTAATCGAGTGGGTGAATATAATTGGAAAACGTTGACAAGGGTGGGGGTGTAAAATCGTCATTTTCATTAGATTTTTAATCTGACCCTGGATCAGTGACTGGGATGCCATATTATGTGACAACAAGAGATATGTCGGGCATCCCGCAAGTAGCCTGTCCCAAATACAGCATTTTGGTACGCATCGAACCCGAAATGAACCAAAACAAAAAGCAATGGTGGCTGGATCGCTCTTATTAGTAGACAGATGTTTATTGCAATTATTACACACATATATGATAGCTAGGACAAGGAGCCGAACCCATGAATGTACGTGCTCTACTTCCTGGCAAATGTGATCTGTGGAGGGGGAAAAAATGAGTCTTGTGGTGTCGGCAATAAAGAGAAGATACTGACCTTGATTTTGTTCTCGCCGTCCAGCTTGTAGTTGTGCAATGCGTCTTTGGCAACTCCTGCACTTCCCTCGTCTATGTATTCCACGAAAGCAATATCTCGTTTGGTTGGAATAAGGCGCACTTCGTATAGGTTTGGATATCTATGATTAGGCGGGGTCAGCAGGCGCTAGAGATAAGATGGCGATACGCAACTGAGAAAACAGCGACATGAGCTGATCTTTCGTGACGCTCTCCGGAAGGTTTTGCAAAAATAGAATCTTGTTGGGAGGAAGGTACTCGTCCGGCATTTGTACATTGGGTCG